>CAJPEX010004136.1:0-23746 GCA_905338405.1 Notodromas monacha
AACCGAAAAGTATCCTCTTGCAAGGAAACCCATTTGTCTCCCTATTCCAAACGATGTCGAGCTGTCAAAAAATCTCGAACTCCCCCAGAAAACCGATCTCCTGGGGTAATTTCCTGGCGCCGGAAAAATGCTGTCGAGCTAATAAAACCTACACCCGGTGACGGGAAAACATGCTCGAACAAATACGAAAACAGCACTAAAAATTTACTATCAAAACTGCCAACATCTGGCATTTTTACAAAACTTCGAAAACACCCTGCACCTGGGTGTTTCTCCCCTAAAATTTTCGCGCCAAAACAGGCAGAGAAGGTTACATAAAAACCCCCGAATTTTGCGCAAAAAAGTCAGTCGAATTCCTAACTCCAGCGAGTCACGTCGTGCATAAAATTCGTACGAAAATATTCGGAAAACTAAACTTTGAAGACTTTACGAACTTTCTGAGCCTTTGTGAATTGTGTACAAGACTTTACTGTGGATGTTATTTCTTCCATCTCTGGAACAATCATACCAAACCCTGTGCATTTTTCAATCAAAACAATCTTGGTGAAAACCAAAAATTTTTGTCTAGTCCATCTCTGAACTCCTTGATCTCCCCCTTCTTTTTTATTGTCATATATTCCTGTGACTTTTATTGTGAATTATTTTCTGGTTGAGATATTGTGAATGTTTGTGTGACTGTGCTTGTACAAATTCTGTATCCTGTGATATTTCTTGTGGGGCAAAAAGAAAGGTCTGCGCTAGTGGGAGAAATCCCGGTCGGTTCGCCGGGCCGGTTAACGACACAAGACTAAATTAATTAGTTTTCAGAAAATTCTTTTACTCTGCCAAAAATTCAAGGTGTAAGGCTTGATAAAAACCTATTTCTACTTGTAAAACCTTACACACTCCTCATATTTAAAAAACAAACAATTTTCACATCTGAAAAAAGGAACATTTCTCAGACTTGAAAAACAAAAATTTCCCAGACTTCACGATTATATTTCAGGTCATATTTTCAAATCATTATCTATCCCAGGAGGATGTACGATCATATTTGTCAGAAGAAAATATCTTCTTGCGCGGGAGAAAATCCTTCAAGAAAGTCCGAAGTTTTATTTCTTTTAATTCAAAATTGTGCAAACACACACACACACACACACACACACACACACACACACACACACAAAACAAAGGTCAACTAGAAACAGACCAAAGTACATTTAGCAAATTAAACCGCAAGATTCCCCGTCAGACCTTATTCGAAAAGATAAATTGTATCATACAATAATCCTTTTAACCATCAGACAGCAATCTATTTCAAGAGATAGAATCCAGAGACAACTCGTAAGAATAAGATCCAAGGACAAGAAACAGGATCATCCTCCTGAGAAGTAACAAGGATTAAGTCCAGTCCCATGCTCCAATAACCATATATAGGCATGGAGCAAGTGCCGAATTCCACTTGGGATTCGCAACCGCAGCAAGCAGAAAACTGGAGAGGGGGGGGGGGATCCTCCAACACAGTTCATTGTTTCCAACAGGAAAATTTCTGCAGGACCAGGAGCAGGAGGATCCCCGGGAACACGTGCACATACAAGGGTTGGTTCGTAAGATTTGAAACTCTTTGAAATAGGTCCAACAGAGTTTCAACTACCGTATTTTAATTATTTTCTTACTTGCATTTAGACCCATAACTTGGCAACACTTTAGAGCTGTTCAACATATACTCTGCAGATTTCAATTCTTTTTTTTTTGTAATAAATCCAACAATGAAAACAGTGATTATTGATCTCTATTGATGAATAAAATGTGATTTTTTATCTCTATTTTCTACTGCACTGCAATGCTCTCATTTGTTGGGAACCCTTGAGTCCTCTGTACAAATTTTATATGGGAAAATCTCAGAAGAGAAAAGTACGTACTTGAATTATTCAGCAGAGAATATGTATTTTTACAAAAAGTGGTACAGTACTTTAGAAAGTTTGTATGTATGCTTGAGGAGAAATTACTATCAGTTTTTTGGGTGGAAATGAAAAGTAGACAAATTGGCAGTTGCGCGACCTGCTGAAGATAAGCGCAAACATGTTTTCACACTTTGATAAAATGTAACAGTACTTTGTACAAATTTTCACAATTGGAAAACAGCAATTGTCTTGCATCAAAACTCAACACAGCACAACGTGTAATTTCAAATATTTGCTGAAATCTTGCACAGAGTGTTGCAGTAACGGGGTTGGGTGTATCTGATGATCCTGGTCCTCCGGTCAATCTGCTTTTATGAGTTTTCCATCCCCAGTCTATTCTGGGGGGCTTGTTGTCAGCAATGTCAAGAACTTCTGCTGGATCCCAGTAAATTTGGCCCAACTGTCAAGAGTGCCAATTTAATGGGACATTAAAAAGACTGTTTCCCAAAAATTTGGATTTTTGGGATGAATAGGAGAACTTTGGTTTTTTTTTGGTACCCTTCCTTAAATCGGAGAAAGTCCGTTTAAACTGTGCCCAGAAAAACGTAAAACACAAAAAGTCTGTGTACGCGTCGTTCACACTTTAAAAGTACAAAAACCCATTAAGTCAGCCTCATAAAACTGCAGGATCCCCCCCCCCCATTTTTTCTGGGATGTATCTATCTGGCAGCTTAACTACCACCAGATGGTTTTGCCATTTGTTTTTCAGCACGCTGATCCATATTGGCAGGCCCTTTCAGAAATATAATCCCCAAAGTCTCAAACTTTGGGAATGGTCAATAAATTGCGTCAAAAACATGAGACAAGAGTTGACTCAGCAGTAATTCTTCACATCCTCAACACTCTCAAAAGTCAAAATTTTTTTGTTGCTGGTCCCTTGAAATTCGACTTATAGAGAGGTTCATTTCTAGAATTTGAGAACCTTGCCATTTATTCCTGAAAAGATGTATTTCATGAAGTCTCAAAACTTATGAACCAACCCTCTTGGAACATACATGCATACAGTACACAGCACATACATACACAACCCAGACATTCAGACTGATGCAGGATTGTATGCACAAAGAAGCAGCACAAGGGCCTTCTGCTGTACATATGTGACGTGGAAATAAATTTTCATGGGAAAACCAGGGGAAAACCCTCCTTTCCCACTTGCCTCGGGGGAATTTCTGCTTATATAATACTCTCGGATTTTCACCGGCGGGAACAAATGATCTCCACTCCAAAAAAATTTGTATCGTTATTCACACTCCTGAAAGAGATTTCAATTTTTGCGCAGAAAATTTCCCTGCGACTTATTGTGCGGGGGAAAATAAAAAAAAACGAAAAACAATTTTTTTTGAGAACCCGAGAAAATTTCTTCTCGGCGTGTGAGATTATTCGTGCGCCAACCAAGCTCCCTTTTAAGGGCCCTCTTTAGTCCCCTCGTTTAAAAGGGCAGTAATAAGAGTTTGGGAACTCCCCACAAAGGCTCTGGGCTTTGGGGTTATCGGGCCCATTACTCCGTGGAGGAATCGGGTGTGTATAGGGCTCGACAAAAGAGCTGGGCTATGGGCTATTGACTGCTAAATCCAAAGCTGGGTCCTGAGCATGTGTTTCTATAAAATACACCGCCCACTCCAGTGTTTTGCCTCAGGGGAAATTCGGAGCAGGAACACCTTCTCGTGATGGAGCAAATCCGCGAAACAGCATTTTTATTTTTTTATTTTGCGCCCGATTATTTCGGGATGATTGAGTAGCGTGGAATTGGAATACAGTAATTATATCAATTACCACTGGGAATTCATGAGACGTATTTTTAAAACAAAGAAAATGACAATGAGTTGAGGATAAATTAATAAAACCTCCCAATGGATTTTTATATTTGAGAGTACGTGAAATGTTTTCTTCAAATGCTATTTGTACATTGCCAGAGTACCTTCTATTCTTATGTCCAGCATTTCATACTGATAGAAACAAGCTCAAGAAAGATTTACAAGTACTGGAATTCAATGAAGAGACCCTTTCTGAAATCTTACAGGGATCAAGATAAACTGTTAGCTTTATATGATTTATCATCAAAGATTTTCTGTAATTTGTTCATTCAACTAAACCTCATACAGAAACAAGCTGAAGACCTCGTGCTTTAAATTAATTTTTACATATATTTTGTTTCCAATGTCAGGGAATGAATGGGTGTATGCATACATGTCAGGTGTCCAGTTGTATTTCATGTTGTATTGTAATTTATTTTATTTTTGTTATCAAATTTGTGCTTTCCTGCTCTGAAGTGATTAAATGTCATTGAGTGGATTTGGGTTGGGTGGGAAGGGGGTTTGGTCGTGGAAATCTTGATTGAACCTTGTGAACGCTGAAAAGCGGCAAATAAAGTGTTCTGTTCATTCTGTTCATACATCATTCAAATTAAATCTAATTTGATTAGAAGAAAATGAGTGGAGCTTTTTTTCACAACTGAGTATGATTCATCAGGAAACCCTTTTTTGAAACAAGGAAAATTACAGAATTTCTGGAAGTGAGGCTATATTAAGTCAACGTCCACCTGATTTTATTACAGTGTTGGTATAAGTGAAAAATGTATTTAAAATAAAAGGATACCAAATAATTTCTTTTCCAGGTGACATAATCAGCAGGAAATAAGGTGGAATTTATTTTGCATACCTCAGTGATTCATCAGGAGACAATTTTTCATTAAAGGAAAATCGTGAAGTTTTTGCAGTTGAGGATAAATTAAGAAAACCTCTCCATAAATTTTATCAATGGTTAACGAAAAATTATTTCAAAAGGGTATTGCATTTTGAATACAGTATACAGTATATTTAAAATCAGCAGCAGAAAATGCGTGGGACACTATTTAGTGATTCATGAGGATACAATTTTTAAAACAATGAAAAGAAATTTCTTGGAGTTCATGCCAAATTTTAGAAGAAAAAAAACTTTTCCCAGGGGCTTCAGAAATGCTCAATTCAACTTTTCTTCAAAGAGTTGTGCCATTTAAAATGTAATTCAACATCCATCTCACTGAACTACAGTATTGGCCAATGACAAATTTCTTTTAAAGGGTACAATGCTTAATTCAAAATCCAGGTGAAATCCTCAGAAAAAAATTAGTAAATGATGATATGGGTGATGGTTATATTCTTCTAACAGCCCTTATTGCAGCAAATAAGAGTATAGTTGCACCACATGCTACCACAGCTACACCAGCAGAGTTTGCCCAAAATGCAAATGTGGTTCCCCCCCCCCCCCTAGCAGCAACCCCTTGAGCGCGCTGAGGGGGAAGTGAGGGATCCTGTCCTATAGAGCAGGAAAACCATAAGGGTGGGAAATTCCGGTCATACTTGTGGTGTGTCATCAGCAGCAGGGCTGCGAAATGTGTTTCAGGATGAGGCAGACATTTCAAGTTCAGCTCCACCAATGAAATGAAAACTGCTATAGCCCATTTACAGCGCCTGCTTTGTTTCATTGAAATATGCATCCACAAAGTATGTGCTATGCATGGTATAACCTCACACTTTATCCTGCTTGATGATTCAACCCAATAGCTTCACAAGATGTCACCCGGGGTTTAAAATTAAATTTACATGTTTTTTTCCTAGTGATTTTTAATACCAGAGAACACGTTTCTCATCTAAATTTCCAATTTGACTTGTCTTCAAAAATTGGAGGTTGGACACAGGAGTTTTTTTATTTCAGTGAATCAAGCGACATCTACATGAGATTTCAAAAAGAATACTCAGGAGTGAAATAGTGTACAATAGTTCCTCTTTCACTTGTGAACAAAACAAAAAATTGATCCAGAAATTGAATTTTCATTGAATGATTTGAATATGTAACTTTAAAATACAGTGAATCAAGCGACATCTACATGAAATTTCAAAAAGAATACTCAGGAGTGAAATAGTGCGCAATAGTTCCACTTTCACTTGTGAACCCAAAAAAAAACTAATTCAGAAATTGAATTTTCATTGAATGATTTGAATAAGTAACTTTAAAATATTGGATATCTGGTGGGATATTAAAATTACATGTTCTTTTCTTCTTTTGACCCTGTGATTTGAAACAAAAAATGCATCAGATTCAAGGATACAATTTTCAATCAATGATTTGAGTATAAACTTTGAAATGCTGTACTGAATATACACTTTAGAGAATACAATACTGTATCGCAAAAAATGTATTGTGTACTCTGAAGATTTTGTTTTCCTTGTTTTGAACACAGGGTTTGTAAAATAGACAGCGTATTCCCCAGGCATATTTCAGGCATCCCTCCATTTTGCAATTTTCTGTTATGTTACATTGGTGCTAGGTGTCAGGAAAAAATCCAAACCGAGTAAATTTTGTATTAATATAAAAGGCGCCAGACAAAATTAATCTCTCGACGAATTTTTTCAAGAGCCTGAGAACTGAACCCAGGTTTGGTTCCCAGGCTCACCCAAGGACATTTCCATACTGCTAAAAGAAGGAAGAATGAAAGTGGCCAAAGTCTGGCTTCCAATTCTAATCCAGAAAGTTGTTGTGGTTAACTAGACACCACAAGTTGGTCACTCTGCGTTGAACTCTCAGACTGTGTAGATCTCCGGAGACCTTGTGTGCAAAATCAAAACTATCAAATCCAATTCCAAAATTGGTATTTTCATTTGTTCATACATGTGAAGATTCTTCAGTTGTTCTGACTTGTCTTGTCTTGATTAATATACCAATTTACAATAGGACAATAAGTCCCGGCCACAGCCTGGCTGCTCAAATTGTATTTCATTTCCATCTATTCATTTGAAATCAGTCACACATTTTGTATACCTTTTTTCCCCTTTTGTGTGGTAAGCAAAAAATTCCTCTGTTTCTCTCTTTTTCCTCATACTAGTTGCCCAAATCATACACTGCACATATATTACATTCAGCAAATCTTGGCTAATTTTGTCTGATTACTAAGAGATGCAACATCTGTACATGTCTTGAGAAAGTGGATGGTGGACTTCAAAGTAAAAAGCGTCATAATTTTAATCCAGAAGAACCCAGCTCAGATTCAATGCAATGGATTCAAAGTGAAGACTTGATTGAAAGTGCAGAGGCTTTCAGAAAATTAAAATTCTACAGAAAAACTCTTTGGGCTTTCTGAAGATTGATGAGTTGGCTTGTTTTTCAAGCCAGGCTTTGAGCAATGGCAAAATATTAAAACTACTGGATTTTCAGAGTGTTTATTGCACAGGTATCGCCACAATGACGCAAAAAAAAAATTAGGCCTTGCTTAGGTTACCCTTTGTTCATTAATGGGGTAAATTATTGATTAAAAATTGTATAGGGTTCTTGATCACTGAGTCAACCTGAGATTTTAGATAGTGATGTTGGTCATTAAATTGAAAAAAAATACCTGAACTATGATTAGTTCATATCTAAACCAGCATTACAATGACACAATTAGTTTTGAAACTAGAATTTCTATGGGCGGAATTAAAAATAAAAATGCATGCGCTTGATTAGTTCAAGATCTCATTTCCAGTCAGCAAAAAAGTTCCTGAATTACATTGAAACATTGGAATTAACGTCATAATAATTCTCTTAACACAGTAATTTACAAGCTCAAAAATAAGTTTTTGTTCTTAAAAAGTTGATTGTTTTTGTTCTTGTAGTCATATGCCATGACTACAATACATAATGAGCACTATATGGAGTGTTCCCTTGTTATTTCTTTGTCTATTATGTTTTGCTGGATTTGGTGTGCAACTGCATTTAGCATTCCATTGCTACCCAGAATGCATTTCTAAATTATTCTCCTTTCCTTTGTTTGCTGCAAAGCAAAGCATGTTGACACCAATTGTGATCCGAAATATTTTTACAATCAGCATTACGCTGACTCTTTTTCTCTCTGTGTTTCCCAACATGTCCTGTTCTTTTTCTTTTTCTCTAATTTTTTGACATATGCATAAATTGCATACGCACATCTGGCCTGTCATATGCTCTTGCCCTGAGGCCAGCAAGCTGTATAGTCTGCTGTCCTCCAGGAGTGTGTGTGTGTATTTCTCTGTTTCTTTTGGGGCCAGCCAGCGAGTTGTGTAACCTGCTAGCTGACCTTTAAATCTTATGTGCTGTACAATGATTGTCAGCATTTGTATCCCAGCTTGCATGGCTGACTGTGTGGACACTGAAATACATCTGCTTATTGCCTCTCTGTGGAGATCCTGGCAATTACTTATTTTAACTACTAAAAATCCTTTTGGCCCGCAAAGTACGCGGAAGACCTTATTAAATAAAAGACCAGGATAGATTTGTTGTCCAAGAACCGAGGTTGGTAGTAAACTTACTTGTTAGACGTAACAATAAGTATTTACTTAAGACTTACCGAATCTTTTTCTTTTCTCCAGAAATAGGATAACACAATCCAAATTGGTTGCTATGAACATGGCTCAACCCCAACTGCCTGAATCTATAAATACAGGGGACTCCTATATGTTGGAGCAAGCTGACTGTTACTGGACTTTGCTGCAAAAACATGTTGTCATTGCTCTGATCTGCAACATATTATATATTGTTGTGTGCATACAAATTAATAAAGACAATTGGTCTACAATTCTCTCACTTGAGAATTTTTTGCACTCTTCAAGAGTACCCAGAAAACAATTTAAGATTTTAAGACATAAGCCTCTATATTGGTTGAACAATTTATCCACAACAGAGTAGAATTGTCTGATAAAAGATTTAAAGATCAAGGATTTTATTTGTTCATACCAATTTCAGACAAAATTCTTCAAATTCAAAACATGTTCTTCAAATCACAATTTTTCTGTTTTTGTTTCCATAAATTTCCCTATGTTACATACAACATGATCAAGTCAAAAACCATTGAGCAATTTAAAAACAAAACAAAATAATCAATTTTCCCTCCCCAAAAGCATGAAAAACACACACAAAATTAGTTTGTGAAGGTGGAACCTCTGGGGGCTATTCATCAGGAAAAGACTTCCTCCAGCTGCATGTGGCTTCCTTGCTACTGCTTTCTAAAGGAAACCCTCGGTGCAATTCCGAAAATTGCACTCTTTTATGTATGAATTTCCCCTCTACTCTTTTTTTTCTTTTTCTTGTAGGTATGTGTGTGCATGGGTTCTATCCAGAAGCACCTGCGCTTGTATATCTCCTGTGTGAAGCGGGGTGTGGTGATTGATTTTCCCCCGGGGTGCTGCTGAGGTTACATTCAGCCTGATTTGAGAAAGTAGTCTGAAAAAAAAAAAGAGAGATCGCAAAATCTGGCCTTTGTGGCTTGTGTATCTTCTCTGTTATTCTCAGCAAGACCTCAGATCAACAATTGATGGATGCATCCTTCATTCATGCATCTGATCCACAAACAACGATTACTTCGCAACACCGACTTTTCTTCTTGCACAAGGTTGAACCTCATCGCATAAAGGTTCCAAACCGTTCCAAAATTAGATTTAATAGGCAAGAATGTGATTATTGTAGCTACATTTTTTTAAATACTCAATTTGTAACAGAAACGAGAAAAAATCCTTGATTTTTTTCAACTCAAACTACGTTTTTTTTCAGTGAGTCGAAAGCTTAACATTTTAGGCAAATATTCTAGAAAATACTAAAAATTTGAATCCCTCAAATTTCTGAAATCCAGAGGCAACTTCGACTTTCTTTCCTTTTTGACGATTTCTGTCTTGATTAAAAAAATATTCATCACATTCAAAACTTTTTAAAAGTAGCTAATTTTCCAGTAGAGCACTACTAAAACATGAAACAATTGTTTATGCTGAACAATTTTATGTGAAAAAATTTTGTCATTTGAAAACATGTTGTTGCGTAAATAAATTTTTGTCACATGAAAAAAAATTTGTCACAAGCAAAACTTTGTAGCATGAAAATTTTTCTAATCTGAAGAAATTTTTCTTATATGGAACAATGGCATAATGTAAAACAATTTTGGTATTTGAGTTAATTTTGTTACAAGCCAAAATATTTTATGTGAAATAATTTTGTTACCCGCGAAAATATTCTTACACAAGTGACATTTTCGATCATGTGGAACCATTTTCTTCGAAGGAAAAAATTTTAAGGGGAAAAATTGTGTTGAAAGAAAAACTTTCTTATGTGAAAAATTTTGTTTAGAAGCAACAATTATACATTTGAAACAATTTTGTTATGTGAAAAAAGTTTCTGAATACATGTCACTTTTTCATGCATGTGATATCAATATATGCATCCTTGCAATTGTGTGTGTCTCCTCAATCTGTTGACAACCCCCACCTCAAAAAGACATTTTAACATCAATGCATAAAATATATATAAATTTGCATTTGAAAATCAACAAAAAAGAGATTTCACTCAAGAAGCTTGAAAATGGATGTTTCAAATGGGAATTTCGCAAGACTGCACACCAGGGAAACTACTGAATCATGAAAGCACATGAACTTACCCAGGTGTGCTACTTTCAAGGTGCATTCGACCGTAATGAAGGTAAGACTGGAGTTTCCTCTCTTATACAGTAGACAAGCACTCCATCCCACACACACACTAGCTCATCAGTCCCTGAGCCATTACAACTTCTGAATTAATAACTTTCCTGTCATGCAGATTTTGGGGATGGAGCTCATCATGGTGGAGAGATTGGAAAAAAAAAGAACAATATTCTTATCTGACAAAATTGGGGTATACCCCATGTGAAATGCATAAAGAATGCGGTTTTAGTGGTCCTATACAGTTAAACTTCAATAACTCAAACCTCCATTTGTCAATTTTTAAAAATCCCTGTCTGAATTCCCTCAGAAAATATTAATTTGAAAAACTTCCCTAACTCAAAGGCTTTTGCCATCAAACCTCCATGAATCAAATTTTCTGTAGGCCTTTTGGCAAGTATTTTATTGACACAGGAAAGAAAAAAATCAATAAAAATTCAAATTGATGCATTTTGAAAGGAAATGAAAGACTAATAATGGGCAGATAAACCCTTGCCTCCAATTTCAGCATCCTGTCAACTCATTCAAGACAGGTCTAGAACAGGGCTTTTCAACCAGTGGTACGCGTACCCCAAGGGGTACGCGAGTGCTTGCCAGGGGGTACGCCAACCACTGTCAGGTCAAAAAAAAAAATCGCTAGGTGTTCTGATCAGAAGGGTGGAGGTGAAAATTTCCTGAGTGTCTGCTTGCCATCCTAGGTTCGAATTTTTTTTTCATGGGCTCTCCAGTCCTTTCTGCCCCTTACCTCCCTCCCACAGAGCCCCAGAGAGGCCCGCAGGAGGGTCCAGTTTCCCATTGTCCAGACTTTGAAAATTTGTGGAACATTGAATTTTGACTCAATTATCAAATTTCCTTCAAGTGTTGCAGGCGCACAGATGTTTTCTAAATCTTATTGTTTGAAGTTTTGAAAAAGCGCCACAATTGTGTGAGATATCATGACAAATGCAAAATGTTTTTGAAAATTGAGCCAAAATCGGGAAAAATTGTTTTACATTTAAATTTTCAACTACTGTAATTCATTTTCCCAAATTTGTCCTGATTTAAAAATTTCTACATTTGTAAACTTTGAAGGAAAATCTAGCCCTGCAAGAAATTTTGAAATTGAGTAAATTTTAAAGAAACTATAGTGAGCTGAAGAGAAATTTTTCAAATTTTTGTGTCCTGCTTCTCAGACTTCAAAAATTTGCTAAGCATTCAATATTCAACCAAACTAAGTTTTAAAACTTTTTTAGAAACACCATGGTGTTTGCCACATAATTTCTTTTTTTAATTTTGAAAAAGATTTCAAATTGATGGATTGGACAATGAAAAATGCAGAAGTTTTTTCAAAATCAATAGAAAATTGGGAAAAATCTTTTCACATTTTGATTTTCAACTGATTCAACTTCCAACATCCTCCCCTATTGAAAAATGTAAATTTGTAAAACTTTAGTGTGCATCTAACCCTGCCATAAATCTTTAAATTGATCAAATTTTAAAGAAATTACAGTGAGCTAAATATAAATATTTCAATTTTGCATCCCAATTTTGACATTTAAAAAATCTATAAAATTGGTTTCAGGAGGACATTTTTTCAGATCAATTTGCAGATAAGATTTGTACTGCCATTGCCATTACAACTGATGTGAGAAAATGTTGCAGCCTGATGTTATTCAAGTCAGGTATTCTTGGCAAACCCAGCCAGTGCAACATCTGCAGTGATACACATCTGAGGGAAAAAATTTGATTTCTAGGTCCACAGAAAAAGCTTCAGGATTTTCTCTAACTCACATATGTCAGGAAAAAATCAAATGTATGTAATGTATCAAAGCAGATTCACATGTGCCAAATCCCAAATTTTGAAGGGCTTCCAGAAACATTATCATAAATTCTGAAAATTCATAAAATTAAATTCTTTCAGGAAAATAAAAATTCAGCTTTAAGCTTCCTGGATAATGCCAGAGACAAATGTGTTGGATACGAAACATTTATCAGCCATTGTGCAAGCAAGAGCATAAAACCACAAACTTGCCAAGCTTCAGTCTGGTTTGCAAAAAAAAATAGCTCTCAAAGCATGCACAAATGTCAAGACTTCAGCACCCAACAGTTTATTCATAAGTCTGCAGTGCTTCAAATTTAGATGCATGGTTCAAACACTTCTTCTGAGGGCCCAAAACTCATCAAAATTGTTTACTGTTTTCTCAGCAAATTGATTCCTTTCCTGACAACTTACTTATTTGGGCATTTTCTGCTGCAGCTTAACTCAAATATCTTATGTTGAACTTTAAATTGTAATGAGTGATGATTATTAATTCCATCATACCTTGATGGTAGCTACAAATTGTCTCTCATAATTGAAAAAAATCTTCAGGAAATTCACTTGGAAAATAGTGCAGCTTCTCTGTACTTTTTAGAAATGGAGTTTCTCCTGACTTTATTGCTGCAACAAATGACAAGTGAAATCACTAGGTGTCTCTACGATGAACAGTTTTAGTCGGACATACATGAGTATTAATAAAGCTGGTCAATGTGGAGGCAAGGCACAGTGCTTCATTCTTTTCAATGCAATATTTGATGATGCTGAACCTGCTGAATTTCAATGCATTTATTTTCTATGTGGAATAAGTTGCAGGCCAATAATTTAGGATGAATCAATTTCTCTATATGAACCAAAGATGCAAAAAGAAAGTGATCTGGCCCAAGAATAGCCTGCTGAGAACTAATTTGTTTCTGTACTTCATGGAACTAGTATTTTTAATTCACCAAAAATAAAGCATTCACTGGTTCAAACTTGGACAGTCACTAAATTTCCATATTTGACATACATTGTTTGCCTGATACATCATCTTCATCAATAAAGGTGAAATACAAGAGATATGATGGAGTAATTTTGTTTTAATGTAATGAGGAAGCTTCAAGGAAATGTTAGAAAATATGGTCAATTACATAATTTAAACATTCATTTTAAGTTAGTGGTGGGGGTACCTGACTGTTCCAGAGGATGAAAAGGGGTACGCGCTTCAAAAAGGTTGAAAAGCCCTGGTCTAGAATATCACTTATTACAATTTTCTGCAATTCTTATTTCTATCCTTCAACAAAAATGCTTGTTTCTCCAATTAAGTTTGAGAGAACAAACTGATTTTGAAAATAAAACACAAGAATTTGGTTGGGCTACAACCAGGGTGAAAAATCACCCAATTATTAAGTTGTTGTACTTCGAGTTTTTGCATAAGTTTGAAGAAGATGTTGATTTCTGCAAGAGTCAACAACAGAACAACACACGCAAATGCTCAAATTCCAATGAATGTCTTTTACCAATTTGGGAAAACAGGAAAACCGTCCTTCAAGGATGAAAAACAGCAACAGGATTTTTAGCAATAAAATACAGCCTTGAAGACTCAGAAAGAAACATGAGAACCAAGGTCTTTCAAGATTCTCACAGAGATGGAATAAAAGAAGAGTTTTACTGAGAATTTGGGTTCTCTGATTTTGGCATGTCTAATTTAATACTCTCCTATTTTTGACACCTTCTCCTCTGCTGTTGGAAAAAACTTCAGCATGCCGACAATTTGGCGCCAGATTAAGCTAAAGTGTTTCTTGCCTATAATAACTTTCCTGTCATGCAGATTTTGGGGATGGAGCTCATCATGGTGGAGAGATTGGAAAAAAAAAGAACAATATTCTTATCTGACAAAATTGGGGTATACCCCATGTGAAATGCATAAAGAATGCGGTTTTAGTGGTCCTATACAGTTAAACTTCAATAACTCAAACCTCCATTTGTCAATTTTTAAAAATCCCTGTCTGATTTCCCTCAGAAAATATTAATTTAAAAAAAACCTCCCTAACTCAAAGGCTTTTGCCATCAAAGCTCCATGAATCAAATTTTATGTAGTCCTTTTGACAATTATTTTATTGAAACAGGAAAGAAAAAATCCATAAAAATTCAAATTGATGCCTTTTGGAAGGAAATGAAAGACTAATAATGGGCAGATAAACCCTTGCCTCCAATTTCAGCATCCTGTCAACTCATTCAAGACAGGTCTAGAATATCACCTATCACAATTTTCTGCAATTCTTATTTCTATCCTTCAACAAAAATGCTTGTTTCTCCAATTAAGTTTGAGAAAACAAACTGATTTTGAAAATAAAACACAAGAATTTGGTTGGGCTACAACCAGGGTGAAAAATCACCCTATTATTAAGTTGTTGTACTTTGAGTTTTTGCATAAGTTTGAAGAAGATGTTGATTTCTGCAAGAGTCAACAACAGAACAACACACGCAAATGCTCAAATTCCAATGAATGTCTTTCACCAATTTGGGAAAACAGGAAAACTGTCCTTCAAGGATGAAAAACAGCAACAGGATTTTTAGCAATAAAATACAGCCTTGACGGCTCAGAAAGAAACATGAGAACCAAGGTCTTCCAAGATTCTCACAGAGATGGAATAAAAGAAGAGTTTTACTGAGAATTTGGGTTCTCTGATTTTGGCATGTCTAATTTAATACTCTCCTATTTTTGACACCTTCTCCTCTGCTGTTGGAAAAAACTTCAGCATGCCGACAATTTGGCGCCAGATTAAGCTAAAGTGTTTCTTGCCTCACAAAAATCTTGAGAAAAATTAACAGCTTCTGCTGAAGCCTGGGAACCAAACCCAAGTTCAATTCCCAGGCCCAGCAAGGACATCTTCTGAATAGAAATCTAATCCACGTCCTTCAACTCTTCCTTTCCTGATTTCTGAATTTTGGATGATTCTGACACTTGCATTCAAATTGTTGACCTGTCGTCTAGAGACACGTCTCTTCGATAGAAACGCGTTTTGAAACTTTAGAACTGGTTCACAACTAGTAGTTTTTTTATGTTGAGAAATTTGTGATCCTGTCAACAGGACCGGCGTCGGTCCGACTAGTATCAAGTTTTCATATTCTAATCAACTCTTCTCAACCCAAAAGGTTTCACTTTACTTTGTCTTGTTTCAATCGCACTTTCCAATCAAGTTCTCTGTTTTGTATTTAAATCAACTTTGAGAGCTTCTTTTGTCTATTGACATCTTTTTCTCACATCTGCCACAATAAGCTGGGCTGTAATGCTCACCAGCAGCAGCAGCAGCAGCAGCCACACAGGCTGGCATGTGAACATGTTGTACTTTGCTTCAAGCCATATTCCCCCCTCTGTCCCATCTAAAAGTCCATGCTTCACCGGTTCTCAAGGTGAATACAGTATAGATAAAAAAAAGAAGTGTGCTTGGGGATGATAAACAAAAAGGGATTGCTCACCATCATGAGCAGCCATATATAGAGAAGGAGGAAGACACTGGAGTACGTGAGTGTAATGTAGGCCTTGGCCTAAGGGAACTCGTTGCGTCCAGTGGGACCGTCAGCGTAGAGACAGTAGTCGGTGTCGTAGGCCCATGTGTTGTTAAAGGCCGAGGAAGAGTGGTGGAGGACGGAGGAAAAACAACAACAACAAGAAAATAATAACTGCGCAGTGTGAGAGGGAACCTCTTAAAGGTTCACTTGAAGATTATTGAATGTTAATTATTCTTGGTAAACCTCTTTTATTAAGAACCTGACTAGAAAAACAACAGGTTTTTTCCAAGTACTGAAAAATACGCCTGTTTGTCCCTGTTGGTATAATTTATGGAAAATACGTTAATTTCATTATGTAACCTTGAAAAATTCTACAAAAGCGTGCATTTTTTGTGTTAAAAACCTCAAAAATGAAAATATTTCCTGAGAAACCAATGGAACTCCAAAATTTTGCCTTTTGCTTACTTAAATAATTTTTGTCAGGTCTTGGACCTTTGTCAGAATCATAATTCTATCTTTTAAACACTACAATACCTTATCTATCCTTGAAAATTCTACGAGAGCCGCAATTTTTTTACACTTGAAAGCAGCCAAAATGAAAAAAAATAGTTGTCAAGAAATCCCTGATACTCCGAAATTTTGCCATTGCTTTTTCGAATTATTTTCTTCAAGTCTTCAATGTGTGTAATTTTCACTATTTTCTGGTCTAAACCCCCGAATAAAATTCTGGTAATTAATCTTACTCCAGCATCTATTTTACATGTTCGACAGCTGGAAATTGTCACAAGAAAAGGGGAAGTAATTTTTTGGTTTTGATTCGGATCTAAAAATGTTCAACGGACAAGAAAACGCATTCAAAATGCTGAATCTCATCGAAAAGAGGACAAAAAGGACTTTATTTTCATTATATGATATAACTCAAATCTCAATATCCTGACATCAGTAAAATCTTAGTTTCACCAAAGTCATTGGTACCTAAAAAAACTTTTAATATAATGAAGAGTATATCTTATTGAGACTAAAAACATTACATGAAATGAAAATCAATCATTTACAGGTAATCTCTCCATGCTACAAAATTCAGGGGACCAGAAAACCTTGTTTTAAAGATCACTTTTTTTCAGAACCCCTATGGGATGGGTAGAAACCCCATTTGGATAAGAAAAAATGTATTATACAGAGAACATTGTTGCAGACAAGACCATTGTTGAGTGACTTGACCTTCATGAGTTACATTTTTTCAAAAAATTAGTTTTTGTAATCAGATTCTAGAGCAACAATTTGAATATAATTAATTCCAAAATATGCATTAAAATACTGTATACAATACACTGGAAAAACAATTCTGTTTGAAGTTTAAATCAACCATTTTGCATGTACTGTACTGTACTGTACTCTACTGTAGTAGTGTAATAGCTTAGAGTCCCCCTTTGCATTTTATGGGGGTAATGAGAAAAAACCCTCCCCCCCCCCCCCACCCATCCAGTTTTGTTTTCATCCCAGTGAGAACTTCAAGGAAGCCCCCCCCCCCCCCCAAAACCGATTACACCACATGAAATAACCTTAGTTACCCAGACATTACCTAGAAACAAACTGGCTGGTGGAGCAGAAGTGACAATATTCCCTGAAAGCCTGTGCACTGTTCTGCAGCCAATGCTGGTTCCATTGTCTTCTGAAGATGTATTGAAGACCAGCAGGCTTCCCTCAGGTGTCATGACGTACTTCCTCATCTCTCCTGATGGGATGAAAGCAAAACAAAAATGAAAAACAATTAATTTTGCCCAGATCCTTGAATTTTGCAACATTCTGCAATGGTATGAGCAATATATATAGCCAGTACAGTACTTAGTAATGAAACCTACAAAACAATCCAAAATTGCAGTTGTATTGGTTTTAATGGAAGACTATCCAAAAGATATACTGTATAGACCAGTGTTTCCAACCTGTGCTGCACAGATTGGCACCAGTTGTTGCAAATATTTCAACAACCATATTAAATTTGATACGCTAGCTTTAGAGAACCCGAATTCCCCAGTAAATTTTGTCTTTCATTCTGTATGTGTGAGAATCTCGGAAGACCTTGGTTCCCAGAGATGTTTGGCAGCCTCCAAGGCTGGATTTTATTACCAAGATCCTGTTGCTCTTTTTTGTTTTTGAAGAATAGTTTTCCTGATTTCCAAACTTGACTATTTTATTACAGTCCAAATCAAGCTTTTGTGTGAGAATGTCCTCCAAGATTTTGTGAATCTCTGTTGTGTCGTCAAAGTATACCAACTTTAAAATAGGGTGTTTTGCACCCCGGTCATAGCCTGACCAAATCATTGTGTTTTTTTTCCAACATCCTTCCAAGTTTATTAATTCAAATTCAAACCTTTCATTTGTTGGGATTTATTCCCAACACCAGTGCACAGGAAAGTTCCTTCAGCATAATAAATGTATTAAAAAAGTAGCAAAGATGTCTGTTATCTTTATCTGGAATTTCAGAAAGACAATGGCAGTTGAAATTATCTGATAGAAAAAAATTAAAAATTGAATTTTATTTTTTGGATGGATCAATCTTCAGCAGATCAGCTAAATTAATATGAAATTGACCACCAGGTTTAATCTACCATCAATAAAGATAAATTTTGTGACTTGCAGAACTTGTGAAAAGTGTTTTTAATGTTTCTGCAAGGATGAAAATTTGGCTTTCTTCAAATCCTTTCTGGTTGCATTTAAACTTCATCCTCTTGTAATAACAGAATGCAGTTTTTTTTTTTAATTGACAAGCATAGCATATCGAATGGACCTTCAAGCATCATATATCCACCTCAAATATAAAGAAAGGTGTGTATTGGGACTTGCAGGAACTTGAGAGAAGCCCCTATATATACCAGGAGTTTATTTTTTTCCACAAAAAGAAAGATGGAAATTGAATTTGCCCGTGCTGCATTTTGTGCAAAACTGGTTCTTGATGAAGATTGACTGCCAGTTGAGTGCCTCGCACAAAATTTCCAGCCCTCAGCTTCAATTAACCCCCACAGCAGCAGCACTGAGGCAAAAGACTGCCCGAGGGGCGGGTTTTTTTTGTTTGTTCTTTTTTATCTCTTGCTTTCTTGGAATAAATATAAAAGAGGGCCATTCCTGTTTCCTGGCCCAGTCTTTCGTGTTTTCAGCTTTTCTAATGGAAGGAATGATTGTGTGTATGCGAGTGAGAAAGAGAGAGAGACAAGAAAAAAGCTGTTGATTATGAGCAAAGGGTGCAGTTTGCTTTCAATTTATTTTTTTATGATTACTGTATTATTTCTCTAAAATTTCATTCGTTTTCTTTTTGTGTTTCTGTATTTGTTTTCTTTTCTTCATTGGGGATTGTGTGACCTTCACGGAAATTCATTCTGGAAATAGACTGTCTGGACGCTGTTAATGAGCTGGCTTGCTCATGTGAGGGTTTCTATCCACGCTAACGGGTTGAAGAGGAACTTCAAAAAGCTGTTGATTTGATTTTGAATTGAAAGCAGGGTTTGTCAGTATTTTCAATTTACAAATAAGGGGGGCTCAAACCTGTTGTGATGAAAAATAAATTCAGTTTCCAGCAAGAGTAAAAAAAAGGTGGATAAATATAAGTTGTTTCCAGGGTTGGAACTTTTTCTTTTCATTGTTGAATTGACTTTCATGCTGAACTACTGCATTTCTTTGGGTGTTTTTCATGTTAAAGAAAAAGCTTGCATTATGAAAATGTGATTTATTCTCACGGCTTGCAAAGAATTGATCATTTTCCTCTCTCTCTCTTTTTGAAGTTTGGGCAAAAAATTAAATTCGATATGCGCACCAAGAACAAGAGATTTTCCCGATTATTTGAATTTCATATCAATCGATTTAAAATTGTTTTATGCAGAAAATTACGCAAATTTTTATAATTTACTATGGTATTTTTGCTAGTTTTGAGAAAGGACTGAATAATTCACAACGCAAACAACGGAAAACGCGTTTTCCCGTAGAAAATTACTTTACATTGTGAATTATTTAATTCATTGTACAGTACATTATTTAATTCGTTCCAGAAACTCATCAAAAGATCGTTATATGAAGCATATAATTTGTGTTTCCAGCATTAAAAAAAGAGTTAATTTAACATTGATTGGTTCATGGAGATTATTGAAGTATTTCTGACTTTTCAGCTTCTGAATTTTCGTCAATTTCAAAGACGAGAATAATAAAAACTCGGCCAATATTTTTTCATTTTCTTCAGATTTGATTTAAAAATTCTGAATTTCAAATTTTATGAAATTTCATCAAAGCCGAATGTTATTATGAGAGTTCCTTTTTTTACGCTCTGCAATATTTATAGAGTAATGCGAAATTTTCGTTGTACGGGTTTTTTGTGATTTGAACTTCGGGATTTTTTTTTTCATCTAAAGAAAATTACAAAATATTGGCCGAGTTTTTATCATCCACTTTATCATCATTTTCTTCGCCATTCTGGATGATGAGACCGACTTTTCAGAATTGAAATTTGACAATAACAGCAAAGTTGAGCGTCGCTAAAAATTCTATCGAAATTCGACGACGACTCATGCATCAGAAATCCATGAATTATTCCAGCACATGTTCAGCAAAGGATGATGAACCTTTAGATCAGAATCCATCATCTGCAGCATCCGCTTTCCTTAAGCTGGGGCTCGCAGCACATTTCGCAGCAGCAGGAAACAGCATCCGGAAATGAACGCATCTCGCTGCAGAAATTTGCATCCGACACGAAATCTCTCTCGTTTGTTCAAATTCCACCTCAGTGTTCCAATCCCAGCCTAATTTAATCAGTGGATGGATCCCCTCCTTTGATTGGCCATCCTGAATTGCGAATTAATATTGAAGTTTGACCCTGATCAGATGAGGGTGGAATGAGACGGAAGTTTAATTGGAAAGTTGCCACTGCAACAGCTGCAGTAATTTCGACTCGGATGAGCTCTTGAAATTATTTAATAAAGCGTTTTCCCAGAGGAAACCTGTGTGTGTATAGCTTATATAGGTTGGGTTGAATGGATGGGTAAGTTTTAGAGGCCTGTTTTGCATCAAACAGTGCTGGCATGTGTGTGTGTTGCGGGTTTCCCAAAAGTCTGGCAAATCACCTGACCAAATGAGGGCATTGTTAGGAATTATTTTGTAAAATTTAAACAGAATACCGTATTTACTCAAGTACCATGTGCCCTCGAGTAAGACGCGCACAGGTGTTTTTCAGTTGAAAATTTTGCAAAAATCTCATCCCCAAGTAAGACACACACCCCAATTTTTAGTGAATCTAAAACCATAAAATTTCAAAAATAAAAACAAAATTTTTGACTTTAGGCATGAATTGAACAAAAATCCGATCAATTTCCAATTTTTCAGTACAAAATTGTTTTCTTCTCATATTTGTTCCAAATTTCTCCATTATAATTAAGTATAATGCACACATAACTTCCTAAAACTTCTTGAAAATTTTGTACCTGCTTATGACGCCCACCCTTTTTTTGCTTCTGAAATTTGGGAAAAGAGGTGCGTGTGGTACTTGAGTAAATACGGTATGTTTTAGAAATGAATGTCACAAAGAATTTGGTTCGTCTACAACCGGGGTGAAATCTCACCCTATTTTAAAGCCGTTGTAATTCAAGAACACAGTCAACACACACAATATTCACAAAAATGCTGGAGTGTCTCATATGAGAGCTCAGAGAAGAGTGGGGGATTTTTATTGATTCATAAACCAGGAAAACTGTCCTCCAAGGACAAATAACAGAACCAGGATTTTAGCAATTGAAAACAGCCTTGGAGGCTTCCAGAAAAAATGTGTGTAAACCAAGGTCTTTCCTGGTTCACACAGAGATGCACAAGGACAAGTCTTCCCAAGAATTTGGACTCCCAAGTTTATCATTCAGTCCAACAAATCACACTCTAGCATTTATTTTTGGGACAGACATTATTGGGCTGAAACTTGTACTGGGCATCAATGGAACCTGTGATGAAATTAAATTTACACTCACAAAGATGAATACAGAAAATGATGCTTGAATAAGAATTTCAAACAGTGGGATAAAAATAGACTTTTCAAGAAATGAGAAATAATCAAACACAGTTAAGCAGCCGGGCTGGGGCCAGGACTTTTCATGTCCTAGCATAAGGTTGATACATCCTTTGAATATTATTCAAGAGCACAAGGATTAGGATCGTCAGGTTTTTGAGGAATCTTCTTGCTGAGCCTAGGAACCAAACTTTGGCTTGGTTCACATGCCCCAGAGAAGGACAAATTCTGAAATTTTTAAATTAATGAGAACTAGAGAGATTACCAAAGTTTACTCCACATTTTTGCGTCCTGAAAAAAAGAACCCCCATGGGTCAAAGTCATACCCGCCATTCGCAAATGTTTTTCCCACAGTCCTAATTGAAAGTGCAGCAGAAAAAAAAAACAAATCATGCAAATTCAGAAATCCCACAAACACATCACCGCACATTTAAAAAATTCATTGCGATGAGTACTCGAGCAATATTACTCGAGGCCACGTGCAGATGAAACATTTCACTCGAGTACTGCGCAGTACTACACAATTATCCATTAAGACCAGCACCTTCCCAAAGACTGACTCCAGTACTTATAATACGAGCACCATCATGACAACATGTCGGAATGAATAGAATACCAGTGAAGACAATGCCGAGAGACAAAATGCCGCTCAAGAAAATTGCATGGATGGAAATTAATTTCGCTCAGATGAAAATAAAAACCTAGGATCGAGGAGCAAAAAATTACCATCCAAATGCATCTAAGGAGGAAGTGTCCACAGAAAATAATTTACTTCAGCAAAATTAAATCGTTCCTTAAATTTTTTTTGTGTCTGGAAAGTTCCGGATAAGTTAAGATGAAAAGTTGATAAAATCCAAGCAATTTTTGGTCAAAAATTTCGTCATGTTAAATAATCTTGCTACTCCAGCCACTTTTTCATCAAGAAGAGAAAACTGTGTTTTAGAAAGAAAAATTATCCAAGTAGACCAAAGAGGAAAAGATGATTGAAGACCAGAAGGACTTGAAAAAAAGCAAAACAATATATTTAAAAAAATGAAATAATTTGAAGGAACGACAAACTTTTCACCCTTTAGCATAATGGCCTTTTCTTCATCTCGGCCATTTTCTCTCTCTCTCGCGGCATTTTCTCAGGTCCCCTTGAATAAAATACAACGGGGCCCCGAGATACGGACGTAATTGGAGTTCGGTCCCTGTCCCTATGTCGGACCGTCCGCATTGTTGCAAATTTTATAAGAATTGGAGGATGAGTTTGGCGCCAGCCAAACTCATCCTCCCGCTAATCTCGTGGGAACCCAAGGCCACCAAAACTCACATAGCCTTCTCCTCAAGGAGACATTCCTCTCTGACCTCCGAGGTCAATCATTTCTGCATTTCCTCTTTTATCTATGAAAGGCCATCTCTTGCTGGCCTTCTGTGATGTTTTCCTGGTCTCTGAATGTATGCTCTGAGAGCCAGTCTGGTGGTTACCTTCCTACAAGCAACATCGGGTGTTGTGATTTTGGTTAATATTGCACATAATTTTGGACTTGTGTTTCTACAGAAGAAATATAACNCATTTAAAAACAAGGCTTTTGAAGTCACTGTTTGCACCAAAAGCTTGTGCATCAGTGAGATAAGAATCTGGCATGAAGGTTTTCCAGATTATTATCACCAAAGAAAAGTTAGGTTTAGAAGAGTGAGAATACCTCAAGATCTGTCAATTGGGTCAATTTTTATATGATAAAAGAAAAGTTGAAGAACATCTTTACCATCAATTTAGGATGTTGCAGAATTTTTGAAGTGTAAAATTTGTGGAGTTATTTGCTTTGGAAGTTTGTGCATTGGGAATTGCGCCATAGGCAAAGCATATTTTCTTTGCTGATTTTATTTCTTTTGAAAGCAAGTTGTTATTGCAAAATGATAGATTGTATTTGCTGATTGTGTGTGTGATTGTTGTCTTCATGACACCTGTGATCAGAGACAATAATAAGAGTCCTCTTTTAACATCCAAGGAGCGAGGATGCTCCAACTTCTCTTATTTTTCTACAGC
>CAJPEX010004137.1:0-23746 GCA_905338405.1 Notodromas monacha
ACCGAGTTCGCGAAGAAAAAAAAGAAACGGTGAACAACGTGTTCTTGAAAATGCTGACACGCGTACTTCCGTGACGTTGTAACGGTCACGACCAGCAGGCAAAGTTGCATTCTTTTCTTCCTGCTCGGTTGCCTCAAGGAGAGCCAGTCGAGGAATAATTAAACAGTTACTTGGGAGCCTTGAATCAAGTGTCGTATCCAATAATTGTCTCACATAATTCGTTCAATCTCTAGACCAAACGAACAAAAATCCTGACTTCCGTTATGATCCCAAAAATACTCACCATCGATCAAGGATTCGCATGTCAAATGTCTAAAAAAATAAAAGCCCTGCATGTGAATCTCGATAACTTAAACCTCCCCGACTCAAATATCTCCCCGTGTCTAAATATTTTGTTGTACCTGTCTAAATTTCATTCAAAACATTGCCTCCCTAACTCAAAGACTCTCCTTCTCGAACGTCAAAAACTCGAATCCTCCCAGAGAAATCCAACAAAATGCCACTTGACTTGTTTGGGAAGAAAGTGGAAGATTAATCGTGCGATCAATTGAATTACGATGTCATGCAATTCTTTCTTTCTTTCCGCCGACACAAACTATTGTTTTCCTCACTTGAAACCTCCCTGAGCATGAATCGATTTTTTTTGCTGGTTCATTCTAGTTCAACTTGAAGTGGTTCGACTGTAGTTTGAAGAAAAACCCCCTCTCAGATAAGGGAAAAGTGCTCAAGACACGTGTTTCAAAATTCCCCACCTTTGTGTGTAGATCTTCGATTTTTCAAAGCTTAGAGTATTACTTTCTTACTAAAATTGCTCTTTTTTCAAGACCTTTTATGCGACAGGGCTACGAAGACGTAACCAAAACTTAACCCTCCCCATCTGAACCCGACACTGCAATTAATCTGCGAATACCTACCAAAAATCTGTTCTAATTTTACGCTTGTTACTTGGATTTTCACCCTTACGCAATATTTCGGGCATATTCAGATTCATACTCGCGTCACACCACTTCGATCGAGACCCGAAGAAACTTTCTCAAATTTCCAAGGTGGTTTCTTGAAGCAAACTTATAGGCTTTTCAAAATTGCACGAAAGATTCTCTTCATAATATTCTCCTTCGTTGGAAGGTCGCATGCAAAAAAAAGTCTTTGTACAGTAAACTTTTTTTGTGGTTCGGGAGTTGATGCTTCCCATAAAAATAAAGTTTCCGGACTGCCTGAAAATAAAAAGTTGAATTCCTTCGACGCAATCCACATTTTCCGGCAAAAATAAAGTTTGTCCTCTCATGCCGTCTATTTAGTTTGCTCGTCGACCAGCGGGTTCCCAACCGGATTTCCGGTTCAGTCGAACAAAAACGAACTCTCTTCGATTTTTGCTGCACTCAAAATTGCTTCACTGGTGACTGATTTCATTGACCAATGCTATCTGGAAACTCGACTGACACCGGTTCGCTCTGGTGATGCAATTTGGATCGTTGCAACACAACGCGAGGCAACTGCTTTAAACCAGCAAGTCCGATTGAGCAACGTGTCGCCTTTGACAATCAATTAACTCGAGCGAGAGCGACAGAGTGAGTTTCTTTGGCCTTTGTTTCGAGTTGAATGAAGTTGGGAAACCCGAGTCAAATCTTGAAATTCGGCATTTCGAAAGCAAGCACGACTGATTGGTGAGATTAGAACTGCCTCATTCACACCTGCATGAAGAGCATTTTATTCCAAAACTTAGACAGTGAGAAATATAGATTTGTGAAGGACACCCATACAAATTTTGTCAATAATGTTCAACTGTAAATATTAATGGCTTTTTCCTTTTTGCGAAAATCACGCGGTGCGTGTGGTACGTAAGTGAGTATAGCACAGTTCTTACAGTATTGTACTTGAACGCCTGTTTTTATTTCAACCAATAAATGGCTGCAAATTTCCATGCGCAGCAGAGCAAAAATTTAACCAGAAAAATAAACAAAGAAAAATTTGCAAGTGACCCGTTTATCGTGCTGGTATTTCTCGGCTGAATGCGAATGAAATCTTTGAATTTTTGCCACTTGATTCTTGCCAGTGTAAGCTCTGTAGGGACTTTTTTTTGCCATGTTGCTATAGTATTTAACAATATATTTCCAGGGAGAAAATCGATGTTCCCCCATTAACCTTCAAGGAAGGGCAATAACAAGGAAAATCCCAATTTTTCAAAATCTCTACATGTACTGATCGAATGTTTGAATAGTTCCAAGAATATGGGAGGCAAGTGGCTGGAGGAAAATATTTCCCCGTGCATCGTGGAATGTCAAACTCCATTGAATAAAATGGCCATCTTAATTTTTCGGTGTGGGGGAATTTTGCTTGATCGCTATTGAAAACTCAATTTTATCCCGAAGATTGAGTTTGGCGAGAAGGAAGCACTTGCTCATGCACACAGTATTATTTACAAGCACGAGGCACGCCTGAGTTTCTGGTCCTAAAATGTGGCTAGAATCAAATCCCAAAATGTGACGCGTACCGCGTGTTTAGTGACTGAAGAAGGGCTACGTTTTGAAAATAATTTGCTTCAAAATCAAAATTTTGACGACTTGGATTAATTTCCGTTGTTTCCATGAAAAATAATACTTTGTGGAACTTTTTAATTTTTTTAAAAGATCAAGTATCATGAACGCGTAAACTTGAAGAAACAATTTTAAAAATTGTGCACCTACTTGCGACACCCGCTTTTTTCTTCTTGATTTTGAAAAAAAAGGTGCGCTTGGTACTGGAGTAAATAAGGTAAGATGCAATGAAATAGGTTTTAAAATTAAGACGGTACTCGCATGAATCTTTCCAAATTTCTTTCCCACGAGTCCAGTCGAGTTTAAATCGGGCCTGGGTTGACTGTGAAGCTTTGGCCACGGGTCAGCGAACCCGAAATCGGTGGAAGAATATCGTCGTTTTTTTTTTTCTTACCATTGGGTTGAAGCAGACGTTCCGATGCGGGAACGACTCTCGATTCCACCGCCGCTGGCGTGGCGACCAACATGACGACAGCCAGGGGCGCCATGAGCCACGCAGAGGCCCTCAGTGCAACTGACTGGCGACAGCCGCCATCGCCGCCCCCGCAGCACACGACCGCATGCATGCGATGCGGATTTTGCAAAAAAATTTGTTCCTTGAAAATCAAAAAATCTACAGATCCTAGTTCTCAGGGAACCCCGAATAAGATTCCTATTATACAATTGGAGCACGATGTTTCACCGAGAAAAAAAAAAACTCTTTTGACGGCATCGTGTGATGATGAGTCGGGTTCTAAATTCAGAAATGAAAGTTTCGCGACCAATCTGTCATTATTTTACAGCGGAATACAATGAGACCCCGACATACCGACGTCCAGACATGTCCGTAATTTGAATTAGGGACACTTGACACTTTGAAAAATCTGCACGCGACATGTGGACAATGTCTCAAATATGTTTACTTTCCAAACAAACAGTTCTAAAAAACTTGGAATTTTTTTCTACATGTTGATAGCTTCTGAATAAACTGAGTTATTTACAAAAAATGAAAATAAATTTCATTGTAAAATTACTCTAATTCAAAATCAAAAACAGGTTAATTTTGTAATTTTTCTTTACAGTACAGTACAATATTTTCCATTAATGCACACAAAATGGCTAGATTTGTTTTGTTCTTTGCTTCTTCTGCTCTTCCTGAAGCGTAGAAGAAGATCAGATTCTGATGCGTGGTTTTTTTTTCAAGATATAGTTCTTTTCTGTATTTTAAAGTTGAGAATAAAGTTCATTCAATTTTTGGGGAATGAAATACTGTATGTCACCATTGAAGTGTATATGGGTAAAATTGATTCAGAATAGGGCCGCTACAACACGTAGGGTCAAGGTCAGAGCACCAATCATGTCAAGATTTCGTGGCCCCACTGTATATCTGAATACTTAGAACAGTATTCCGCCTATAATTCCACTAAAATGCTGAAAAAAGGAGAAGCACACATTCGGAACACCCAGTTATTGCACTGAACCGGGTACCCGCCGTGCTGAACCGATTGGAAACGGACCCACTGAACTGTCTGGCACTTATTCGGGAATGATACCTGCACGCACGCGCAGTGCAACCCGTCGTCGTCGTCGTCGTCGTCGTCGTCGTGCTTTCCTCGCAGCTCACGCACTGCAACTGTGGCTTGCTCTTTTCCTCATAAGTGTTGTCGTCGTCGACGACGTGAGTCCATTCTGGGGTCGCCAACGCGCCTCGTCAGCCCTGAACCTCGACGGGCAACCGACGTTCGGTGTTGAAACAGTCAATGCGCCTCATGTCGACTTCGCTTCGAGATCTTGTGATAAGACAACGGTTTCCTTTGTATTGCGGATGCTGGACACACACACACACACACACACACACACAAAACAAATAATGAGCATGAAATAGAGTCTTTAAACTGTGGCTCTACATCTCGAGGCCTTTCGAACAAAATTGAACCTAATTTTTTTCGGGAGCATGAATCAAGCACAGGGTGGCTAAAATAACTTGCTTATCTGAAATCTAAATCAGCATTTGACCATCGAAGCCAAATTCCATTTCCTTTTTTCCTTCAGCGCGGAAAACAATCTTACGATTGTTTTTCTTACTCCGCAGTACACGTTTTTGTGTGCTACTTTTGTAGAGCAATCTCATGCATGACCAAATAAAAAAGGTCCAAGTCTAAGTCACCTAATTAGTGAGACACCCAAATAAAGAATTCTTGGAAAAATGCATTTAAATATAAATAATTTATATGAATTGGTGGCAAAACATGAGCAGTTTAGATTTTTTGTCTGAATCCATGTTCTCAACATCCAATTTCCTCTAATTTTTACATTTACACGTCGGAAACAAATTAAAATGTTTTTTTCTGAGTGAGTCTTCGTTACAATGCTCCAGGTGAAAAAATTACAAGAACGGACTGTACTCTGATGAAAGGCGTATTGGCTTTTAAATGTTCCAAAGAATGTTTGAGAAAAAAAACCACAGCGATGTCTGACTGGGAACCCGTTTAGAGAAGCTCGTTGAAATTCTCGATTGATTCAAGATAAAATCTGGATTTTCATGGGCCTATTGCGGAAGAGGATGTTTGTTTTTGAAGGTCACTTTCGTTGGATATTTTTCATTGATCAGCGGGAGAAAATCAACGATGAAAACCATGCTCCGGTCATACAGGTGTTTTTTTTTTTTTTAGAAATATGTGAACAATAAAAGTTCTCTGACTCGAGGTTTGTGAAGCCGAAGCCCAGTACCAGTTTCAGGCGAGCAGCAGTTTTTAGATAACGATTTATTGATGAATTGAATGCGCCGGGGTTCCCAACAACTTGCAACACGAATAAAATATTTAATGAGAGAGTTTCCTGGGGAAAAATGCTTGGAGTGGTATTACCACTTATTGAATGAGAATCGTCCCTTCATGCAAGGACATGTTTTTCAAAGAAAATGCTGGGAACATTACCGAGATCTAGAATGTCCTCCAAAGAGCTTCAAGAAGTTCTCGCAGTGCCTCGGCTAATTGGCTGTAGTAGGTCCCTATCGTCAGTGATGTCGACAGCACAGGAAAAGCGACGGAGAAAAGCAAGCCCGAGTTCCACGACGGGTCAACGTCATTGGGCAATAATTAAGCGTCCCTGTCGGTCGTGGAACCCCAGCCTGTCGTTGGCAACTCTGCCAGTCCACCGAGTCCGAGGACGACGGCGTTGTTATCTCCCGATGTATATCCCTGTCTTGCCAAGACAAAGCTGTTTGTTATTATTATTTTATTTCATATGGTTCCACTTGTGTCCACACACTGCTCCATTTGGTGCACTTCTGGCCCACTTCCCCTTCTCTCCACGTCTTTTTCTCCGAGTCCTGATTCTTAGCAGACTGTGATGATGTGCTGCACAGCTGCTGAGTTTCCTCTGGCTTTTTTGATAATGCACAGTCCATGACCCACCTTGGATCCCAGGGATTCCTTCAAAGCGGGTTGCTTCACCCACCATCAGACAAACAGTGTCAGATATTTTGCTGCAATGTATCATTCAAGCAACCACTGGTCAAAGTAACCTAAACCCTTTCTCAGTGTTTTAGTGTATCTTCATTAAGACTTCTCATGTGCTTGAAGGTCACTTTTGCTGCTTCACACACCTGGTACCGCGATGCATAATTTTAGTACAGTACAGTACTTGCATTCGGTACAGAATGATAGGTAAAATGTACACCATAAATTTTTGGAAGAAATTTTGAACAAGAAATTATCCCAAAGTAAGATGAGCATGTAGTTTTGAGTAGCCAAGAATTGTTGACATTAAATAAAATGTGCTGATAAAATCTGAATTTTTGTCCTTGATTCATTTTTCATATCATTATTGGAACTTACCATATTTACGTGAGTTGGAAATGTGACAAAAATTAGGCTATGTGTTCTATATACCCGGGTATACAGTGCGACCCCAAGAAGCAGACATAATTGGTGCATCAAGAGTGTCCCTAAGTTGAGTCTAATTTTCCCTTAGACTCACATTATATAATTTTTAATTGGTGTATCATGTACAAAATACTCAGAATAATTCCATTAAAATAAAAGTTGTCTCCCAATTAAAACTGATTCCAATCAATTTATTTCAACACAATACGGGCATTTGGGGAATTGAATACTGACACCTCTGTACAATACATAGAAATGTTGGCATTCTCTGTAAAAATAATATTCAAGTGGAAAAGAGAGAAAGAAGCCCCTCATCTATGCTGGAGGTGATTTTTTTAACCCTTGGGCAGCAAAGTTGGACTATTTTTGCAAAATTTCATTGCACCTCAGGGCAGAAAATAAAAAAGGACAACAGGGATTTGAGGACAAAGTTGGGGAAAAATCTGATGGTTTTTTCTTTTTGCACAGAAAAATTTTGTGGGAAAATGAAAAAAATGCTATGCTAAGCAATGGGCTTTTCTTATTAAAATGCCGTAGCATACAAAAATAATCCAATTTTGGCCGGCAATGGGAAAGAACCCTTTGCCGTCCAAGGGTTAATTTGCTAAATGGATGTTTAATCAGTGAGAGAAATGCCCAAGAACTTTTCTGACATCAATTTCAGGGTTGGAAATATCTGTTTCTTGTAATATGGCCTGAAATGTATTTGCAATTTTATAACAAAATGTCCCTATGTTGAGTCAGTGTCCTTATGTTGGGCATTTTTTATAATTTTTTTAATGATAAAATAAGTGTCCCTATGTCAAATTGTCTGCAGGTCAAGGTGTCTCCATGTTTGGGTCTCACTGTATTTTTTTATGGTAAACCATGGGAAATAGTATATCTATCATATGTGAGATCTTGCAAGTGAATAGAATGAAAAGGATATAGGTATTGCCAAATTTACTTTTCCATGAGAAATAATGTTTCAAGAAATGACCATTTAAAAAATATTACTTGTGAGCAGCAAAATTGCTTCTTCAGTAAATATTTCAGTTGGAAACTCAAGCGGAAGAAAATGAGGGGAAATATTTATTTATAATGGAGGAAAATTCCATGAAATTCCTGGAACAGTTCAAGTGCTCCTGCTGCGTAGACAATAATAACCCGGAAAGACAAGCTTCAAGATGCCACAATTTTTAATTTTCAGCAAATCAAGTCTGAGATTTTCGTGAGTTTTTTGTGGTAATGATGTTTGGACAAATATTTTGAAGACAATAAGGTTGTGTGACGTTTCTTACTTGAAGGCCCTTGGTACTCAAGTACCATTGTACTGCATATTATCAGGGGTGGCCCGGAAACAACACGACCAAAATTGAAAGCGTTACAATGCTGGAACGCCCTGTGGTTGGCATAGATGACACCCTCAACCAACACCCGCATTCAAACCTAAAATAATTTATCTTTTTTCTTTTAAGCAGGCTGCTTCGAGTATGAACGTTTTTTTCATAATACGTGAGGATGTCGAGAAACACCATCGAATAAACAGGAATTGACACAGCCCAAAAAGAGGGCATTGCATTAAAAAGTCGCTTTGGTATGAAGGAAAAAATCTCTCTGTCGTTCTCTGTATTTATCAATGAGCAAAATGCAATGAAGACAACTGGAACAATCAAGCATGATTACGGGAGCCCAAACACCACAGGCTTGACCCGGTCCTCATAGCGGCCAACGAGCGAACGAACGACAAAACGAATGGGTTCCTCACACAGTCCATCAACCCGGTGACCAAATAATGCATCCTCTCGCCTTCCTTTTACCCCTCTCTAATTTCAGTGAGTCTAGCCATTGGTGTAAAGCCAAAATGTTTAAATGAAAAAGACGTACAAAAAACGCGTGGAAACCCCCCCCCCCCCCCCAGGTTTTTCGTAAGTTTGAAAAGCTCGTGTTTTCCTTAAATTTAAAATATTCTTGCTTTTCTCTTCGTCAGTGGATCACGATTCCCAAATTTGTACGACACGAGTAGTATTCAACGTTTTCTCGGGACTGCATGATCCAAGTTTTGTTTTCAGAGAAAGTTGATTATCCATCATTGAGTATTCATGGAATTTTTTTGTGAATGTTTGGTCACCGGATTCAGGGACCACGAGACGCATACCCAACGAACGAACGAACAAGCGAGCAAAACGAGCAAAAAATGCGACGACGACGAATTAGCCATCGTTCAAACCACGTCGTCTTGTACAACCTTACACCGGGAAGACTATCAATGGAGCGCATTGAAACCCTGCTTTATTAAAAAAAAAAAATCCCCACTCGCGGTATTTAAACAACAACAAAAGGAGAGCGACAGGGGTTGGGCTACAATTAACCCTAAACCCGACATTTTTTTTTCTGTCTTCCTCCATGCCGGCCTCGCTGCTGGGTCAAGTAAATTAGTCGTCAATCGACCCATTCTTGGAGAAAACGCTGCGTAGACCCCGTGAAAGACGATCTGGCTGACAAGTACTTACACACGGTACTTGAACGAAAAAAAAAGGGCAGGATCATGTGAAATAAATCAGTTGAATTTCAATTCTGGGAGAAATTCGTTGCCAATAATTTAGTGATGCATGAGCTGCTTGTGTATAACAGGGGATTTTGATTTCTGTTCAATCTGGAAATTAAGAAAATTGTGTAAAATGTTCCTCAAATTCTGATAAGTTTTCCTTTTTAGCGGCAGTTTTCCTTACCCTTGAAAACAAGACCTTGCAATATGAATGTTTAATTTTAAAAGTTTCGCAGCGGATAATTAATTCCCTGTAAACCAGGATAATTTGCTAACCACAAAAAAATCAGTGACTCTTGGAAATACTGTAATTAATTCATCACAGGAATCATTATGCATGGTCGCTTATTCTTTCGATTGATTGTGAGTTCATGCGCTCTTTTTCTGTTGTTTTTGTTTGGACACTGGAAAAGCTTCTTTAAAGAGTCATTTCTCGAGGTTTTTGTTGTGTAGGCTGGGTTTGAGAATTATTATTATTTTTTCAGAAGTAAGTATCTGAAATATAGATCATAATACCTGTCAGTACAAGTTTCCGTTTGAGTTGCGGGATTCAATTATTCAAAACCGTGTGCATGAGTATTTGGGAGGCTTGATTCCTTCCTTTCGAAAAAGACGCAAAGAAAATGGATATGTCGGCCTTTGAGGATGAAGCGATATGTAAGATGACGGCTTTGACTTAGACAACAAGTGACCTTTCTTTTATCGTTATTGTTTGAAAACGGATGGGCTTAAACCAACCTGCGGGGTCACGCAATTTCGTTCACTAAACAAAACAAACAAACGCCTGTTTACCGAGATCGTCTTTCACATCAATTAATATCCTAAAAGGGTCGACTCAGGAAAGGGCGAAGGAATGCAGCAAGTCGACAGGCTGGAACATGCGCAAATCCCAGCAAAAATACTGTCGAAGCTACAAGCCGAGTACAAAAATTTTGGAAAAGCGGGAGAATCCGAACTGCACTCGGTACACATCTCCCCATTCCTTTTTCATTTACCTCTTTTTTTTTTTTGCTTTTCCACCTTCAGCTCACCTTATTTTTTTTCTCTTTATATTTCCCTCCTTCTGTTTGTAATTCAGGAGATCTGGAGGCACGTTTTGCAGGTGGACACGATCACATTCGAGCGAGCTGTGACGTCGCATTCCCACGGCAATCAGGGCGTGATGATATTGGCGATTGTGCAAAAAAAAAACGGGGTTATCGCGCCAATGGGAGATTTCACTCATCTGATTCGGACCAGAGAGCTATGAATTATAAAATTTTCCATCCGTCGAGGGAGCAAAATAACGTTCAGATTCTTTTTCGGGTGCCCGTTTGATCACTGTTCTCAGAGCGCCGGTTCAAAACGTACCCAACTTCACACTTTGAGGGGTTAGAAATCATAACCGGAAATGGTTTCGAATTTTTCCTGCGACATATCGCTTTCTTCCGCGAAATTAATTCTCGAAAATTATGATCCACTCCAAGTTTTATTCGTGAAATAGAAAAAAAAATTATTCAAACATTTGTTTCTCTGAAGCGTTCCCGTGGCAGGTTTTCAGAAACTTCAAAAACTCTGCTTGCTTTCGAAGGTTTACCCACGAATAAATGTATCATTGGTTATTAGATTCAGGAAAAAGTATCTTAAATCTTGGTTGTAGCAGCTCTAATTTGGCGGGAAACTCTATTTCCGACTTTTTGTGCGATGGAACCTTGTGTTCATCAAGAGATAATTTATTCTGATTGAATCTGCCCCCGCTGTCGTTGGCGTTTTAATTTGATGTCAATCAGGGTGAAGATACGCATTTAGGTCAAGAGCTTATATATTCTAATACAGAGTCCTTGAAGTTTCTTCGAATGAAGCACTGCCAATAAGTTCTTTTGTGCACATTCTAAGCATTGCGTCCATCGATGGACAAAACGAAGTGCCACTCCCAGGGCTGCACAAAAGGCCCAGCTGGCAGACAAGGATGGCGATCATTGGAGCGAGAAACAGATTTAAAAAAGAAAAAAAAAATCCAAGGCGGAATCGTGAGCTCGTTTGGATCACAGACGTGGTTTTCTTCTTTTTTTTCTTCAATTGCCTATCTTTCCCTTGGTGTCGCTGATGATGATGATGATGATGATGATGATGCGGGTGGTGGTGCGTGATCTTCTCTTTTCTTTTGCTTCCCCCACCTTTTCTTTTTTAAACGAAAATCCAAATCGCAAATAGCGATTTCTGGGATCCAGGAATCAGAAGTCAAGCTCGTTGGAACGCAGTGTTTGCGCCACATGCGAAATTTCCACGTCGATCGGCGGCGTGTAATCGTATAGGGAGGGGGCATCCAGAAGGATCCCAAAAGTCCCGATCCCGGACACCAGGAGGAAGGTGTAGAGGAAGAATCGATCCAGAACCATCGCAACGAAGGCCCAGTCTTCATCCTCCTGAAAGTCACACACAAAGAAACGGACGTGAATAACCCGATACCCGGAGTACCGAAGTAGTCTTGACAAGTTTTCCTAAGCTCCTGTCATAAAACGTTACCAATAAATACGAATTCCGCATCCGATCAATTCTGCAAGTTAATCCGACAAGCATCAATTGCTTACGAAATGAATCATTGATTATCCGAAGGTATGTATCGGTTGGGAAATGGTGAAAGGATTAGAAGAATTTTCCAAAATTTTTATTAAAATGGAAACATTTTTTTCTAAATTTTGATATCACTTGAACAAATTGGTCTATTTGTATTCACAAAAATGAAAAATAAAATCCATGATAAATTTCCTTGAATTCATAATCGAAACAGGCTAATTTTGTGCTTTTTGAGTTTTCTCATGATCTGTGCTCAGTACTGTATAGCTAGAATCGGTCTCGCTTTTTTCTTCTTCAGCTTATTTTGATCCCTATATAAAGATCAGATTCGGTTTGGTTTCCTTCTGCACAGGTATTTTATGTTCCTTGAAGTTGAAAAATATTTCATTTTTTTGGGGACTCTATTCCTAATATTTGATAAACCGGAGAACCAATTAAATACTGTATGATCCGATTGAAGTCCTTGGGAAAACGTGATTTGACATACATACAAGGTTCAAGCACAAATAACGTCCGCATCTAGGGGCTCCATTGTAATTTGCATTGGCTTCATGCTTATTTCCCGATTTTATAGCTGGAAAATCTCTTTGCGTTCCGAAAAGGATGTGAAAATTTAGTGTAAAGTGGGAGCATGAAACAATTTTAGTTGTTCACAAAAAAGAATTTCTTTAAAGAAAACAAAACAAGCGAGTCATCAAGAAGATTGAGAGTGGGAATAATATACCGTATAACATTTCTCAGAACGGCCAATCCGCATAGTTGTTTTGCTTCTACAATATTCTGATGAAATTTCTTAGCAAGTAAGATGGTGCGTGTTAGTTTGAAGTACTGTATGAGTGGATCGGAAGTGTATACCGAATTGAGCCGGTCCTCGGTCTGGAGGTGGTGCTGGATAAAGCGAACGTTCGTCACGGCTCGCTCGATTTGCGGCGGATACCGATGGAGGTCCTGATAGTCCAGGGAAGTGAAGACGTCGAGCGGATCGTCGATGGTGGCGGCGTGGAGGGGCGGTCGCGAGCCCGGTGGCGGCGGCGGCGGCGGAATGTCGTGCATCATCATGAGGTCGTCGGCGTGCTGGTGCTGCGCCCGCCGGCGCCCGTTGTTGAGTCTGCTGTCGTGGTTGTGCTGGTGCATCTTGTCCGCACCCATGCCCGTCTTGCTCTTCTTTTTCTTCTTTTTCCGAGGCGACCCTTCCTTCAGCTCGTCCGGCGTGTTCATGCACATGGCCTACGAGCAGGGAGGAATACAGTGAAATTCTCATTACAATGCATCTTTCAGCATAACAAGCTTTTCCTCGAGTCTTTGCAGAAAGCCCATTGTGAGAAACTAAAAAATAAAAAAAATCTTTTCCAACAAATAATGCCGCTTCTTGCGTGGGCACGAGAGCTTGCGTAACTGCCAAAAAATGGCTACAGCGATAAATTTGCTGAGATTGTTTCAAGTTTTATCTGTGTGCCAGAAATTGCAAGTTGCGCTTATTCTTTGGGATTTTAAATCCCTCAGGTCGGTTGCGTACCAACCAATCGACGTGTTTTACTTCCTCAATTAGCACCTCTCACACACTTGCACAAAGTCGGGGTGCAACCTTAAATTTCGCACACCCATAGAGGACATTTTCGAAACAATTTAATTTTAAAAACTTTCCAATTCCGGGATAACAAACATTTTTTGAGGAATGCGTATAAGATTTTCCAGGTAGAAATTTCCAATCTGAAATGTGACAGATTTTTTTTTTTTTTACAGGGGAGGTTAGAATCCTAGCTCAAGCTGGTATATCTTTTTAATGGCCAGAATTAAAGAATCGGAGAAATGATCAGGTACAAAAATTGAAAATACAACACGGTATCCACGATTTTGAAAGCACGTGCTTTCCATCTAGATTCAATATAAATAATCTTGACTGTGGAGAACTCTCGCTGATGCATGCTTGGTTTTCGTCCCTTTCCTGCACCAGCATCAACTACTTTTTCTTCGTGGTTGCACTCGTCAAGATGTCGCTCCAATGATTCGTTGTTGGGCGTGCGCTTTCGCACGGACTACGGGAATCGCATCAGCGCGAGAAAGATTCTTTGGGCGAGTAGATAAAAAAAAAAATCGAAGAGACCAAAAAATATAAGATTCATGATTTTAAATGTTCGCACGTTTCCGTTTGAGTAACTTCTGATCGTTGTGGAATCGTTTTCGAAAGCCTGGAAAATACCTCACCTTGGGGAACATGTGGATGAAAAACTGGCGAACCCACGGAGCCATTCGGTGCGTCGACGGCTTGCGGTAGTGAATATTGAGCACCAGAATCGTGAGCAGCACAGACGCCCCCACCATGAACATAGTAAAAAGCAAGTATCGTCCCAGTAACGGAACTGACAACGACGTCGGCGGGATGATTTCACTGTCGAACGAAAGTCAATGAAAGCATGACGAAGTGAACGATAGATAGCGTACACCAGATATACTGTATAGACATAGGTAGAGCATATACTGTAGTAGAGTTTTCTCATACATCGTTGACCCCCTAAACTCTTTTTTTCGAAATAAATGCGATTGACAGAAAACGAAATGCGAAATAAAGTACTGTTGTCAATTGCGGAGCCCCTTAGGACAACCTCATACGTCTTTAAAATTGAGCATTTTTATATGGGCAAAGAAATTCACACATTTTTGAAGATGGCAATTATTGACGCGCGAATTCTTGCCTATTCTCATTGCAATTACTTCTTATTTGATTTAAACTGATTTAATTTCAATATTATATTTAACATGCTTTGGAGCACCGATTATTGAGAACCTTCGGCCTGAAATTTATTCGGAATCGCATCACGAGAAAGAAAAAGCCACAATCGTGAAAATGTGTCAGGATCTCATTTTTAAATAGGTTCTTTCGAAATTTTGCTGTAACTTGATTTATATTGACTGAAACTGGATCCAGTCTCGCGTTCCAATGTGATCAAACAATTTCTAAAAATTACTTTAGCTTCATATACCATGCTTTCAGACGTGGGATAAGATGAAAGGAAACTTCGTACCTTATGAGCAGGAAGAACATCGTTTGTGACAGGAGCACGGAAATCACCAGCACGACTTTCTCACCGGAATCCGCCGGTAAGTAAAATACTAGGATACTCAAATAACTCAATCCCACACTCGGGATAATCAGGTTGACAGTGTAGAAAAGCGTCTTTCTTCGCAAAGTGATGTTGAAGTAAATATCTGCAAAGAAAAAGGTATAGAAATCCGATCGAATCAGGATGAGTAATTCGACAAAGGAAATCCCTAAAGTAAGATATTATTTGTAGCTTACTGCATTAACCAACACAAGTAACCGAATGTTCTTCCATTGAGACTCAGGACGATTAACAGGATTATCTGCAGTATTTTAATATAGTACCTGGTCCTCCCTAAACAAAATAACTGTTTTTCACATGATTCGGAAAAAATCCTTTTACATATGATTTGACGAGGATTAGGTTCAGTCGAGGATTTCTCAGCCCTTATCTCCTAAAAATACCCTGGTGTTATTCGTGTCTGCTTTCTCTCTATATTTCTTCAAAGCAAATGACGAACTTTCTTTGAAAGTGACATCGTTAGTGAAATCCTTCACGCTATGCATGGGTTCACCATCGGAAAATTTAAAACAAAAAACTATTAACCAGATAATTCCCTATGAATACCCTACACCCACAAATATTGAAGGTCCCATTTTTTAAAAATGGTTCTGCGATAGTAATATTTCAACAAGTAATATATTTTTATTGCTTTTTTTGAACATGCTTAGTTTCAGGGAAATTGCGAAAATCTTGCGTTTTCCGCCTGATAAACCAAGTCCAACAGTCGAAATTGTCCAGGTTGGAATGCAGAAAAAAAAATCAAATTATATTGGTATCCCGAAATTTGAAGGACATGTTCAACCCTGCATGTATGGCATATTTTCTAGAAAAATTGTTGCAAAAGTCACCCAGGCAGCGTTTTGCTTTGCTCTTTACCCGAAAGGATGGTGCACCTATCTCATAGATTTTTTTGTGTAGCCCTGCTTCTCCTTCAGAATTCTTAAAATTGACATGGCATTAAATTTCCAAAGACGGGTTACCTCCAGATCTTTCTGAGGAATTCCACTAATTTTTCCCTAACATCAGCCCTCAAGGAAAATGGCGGAATTAATAATCCCTTAATAGCGTCAGCCCTTGGAGTTCATGCATGTCAATTACAAGGATTCTGAAGGAAAAATTGGGCTTCGCCAAAAAAATGTGCGAGATGGGCGCCTCATGTTTTCAGTGAAGAGCAGAAAGCTACCGGTGTGACTTTTTTTAAACCTTCTGAAAATGATGTCGAAGAGGGCTGATTTTTTTTTCTTGCGTCAAAAAATGTTTTTTTGTTGTTGTTTAATTTTTATTTATTATTTTCGCTCAATTTCACGTCGTTTAAATTCATATTCAAAGAGCATAATACTAGACCCCTCGGGTATGCAGATATGAGGGACATGTGCATGTTGATACCTGAATGTAATGGACTTGGGGTTATGGTCGGATGTCGTCGAGGTGAGAGGAACCCATGCATTTGGGGGTTAGCGACATCTGTGCGGGACTGACACGCCATGCGGGTTTTGTCAACCTCGCTCAAGAATGAGTCTCGCGAGGCTCTCTCGGTTAATTTCCCCATGCGGAACGAACTATTCCTCATTACTAAGGAAATCCTTCGATTGCGCACGGGTTCTGCGGATGAGGCCTGTGCCAAGAAACACAAGAGTGGGGCGGACACTCACCAGGGTACGGCTCTGCGCAGCACGGGTACTTCTTCACGTTCCGCCGGGCTGGCACTGACAGGATGTCCCACTCCACGCTAGGGTAGTACTCCCGGAGGTCGATACCAATGTCTACCAGGGGATTGCCCGACTCGTCTTGCAAGTACACAAAGTCCAGGTGGACGGTTCGCTTTGTAGTCACTACTGAAAGTTAAGAAATCAAAAAGTTCCCACGCCTTGTACACGAGCGTACATGCGTACACACGGTCGTAAAGACCTTAAGGGTGTGTTGTGCAAGATGGGGATGAACCATTTGGCAATGATTTCTCGGATTTGTGATGCAAGCTCACAAGGTGCAAGTTGAACCTCAATAATAACTCAAGCCTCCCAAAGTCAAATAGCTCGCCTTGTCAAATGTTTTTTTTTTAAGTCCCTGTCTGAAATCATTTAGAAACAAGGCATTGAAAACTTCCGTTGCTCAAAGGCTTTTCTCTCTCAAACCTTCATAACTCTAACTTTCTGGAGACCTTTTGACATTAGAACATCAATAAAAATGGAACAACGTGTTTTGAAAGGATGTGAAAGACTAATTTGGCAAATAAACCCTTGGCTTCAAGTTTAGTGTCCTGTCCATGCATTTAAAGAGAAATCTAATGCCAAGAATATCACCCATTACTGTATTTACTCATGTACCACATGCACCTTTTTTCTCAAATTTCAGAAGAAAGAAAGGGGTGCATGTCATAAGCGGGTAAAAATGTTTCAATAAGTTTTAGGAAGTTATGTGTGCATTATACTTAATTATAAAGGAGAAATTTGAAACAAATGTAACAAGAAAACTTTTATTGTACTGAAAAATTTGAAAATTGATCCAATTTTTGCTCAATTCATGTCTAAAAGTCAAATTTTTGGAATATATTTTCAAAATTTTGTGGTTTTAGATTCACTAAAAAGTGGGGTGTGCATCTTACTTGGATATAAGATTTGAGCCAAATTTCCAACTGAAAAACCCCTGTGCAGGCCTTACTCAAGGGTGCATGGTACTCAAGTAAAAACGGTATAATTTTCTGTAATTTTTCCTATTCCTCAGCAAAAATGCTTGCTTTGCTAACTCAAAACCTCCCTGACACAGATGTTTGGTGGTCCACATCAAACGCACATAGGTCAGACTCTACTGGTCAAAGTGGGTGCCAAAAAAACCAAGTTTCAATGGAATGTAGAATGCACTTATGATTGATTGAAAGTTTGGAAATTTACACCATTCCTGGCAGAGAAAGAGTAAAAATTAGTCACTCACTTTCTTTGAAAAAAATACGAAGTTACCCTTGTATTGCATGTTTCCTTCCCCAAGTCCCCAAAATGATAGTCCAAGATCCTTTTAAAATTTGAGTTACACAAGTTTGAAGGGGAAAGCCTCCCAGTTAAGAAGGGCTCTATTGTACTGCTCTTAACACTTGAGCAGTGGCAGGTTCATTTCCATCGTGCCGCAAAGTTGGGATTTTTCCTGCACACAAAAAAAGGTCAATGAAATGCCCCTGGGTTGAAAAGGCCCATGCCAGGAAAAATCTGGGAAGAGTAAATAAAATTTTTTTCAAAAAACTCCAATATTTATCACATGTTATGAATGTGAGGATTTGTACTTTTCAATCAAAATTGTCTGCCCAAGCAGGAAAAAAATATCAGACTCTTTCTCTAACTTATGCCTTGAATCAAAGATAAGGTATTTTATTCTCAGTGCTCATGGGCATGGAATGTTTCAAAAATGTCCTGACTTTGCTGAAGAGCGGTTATTGGTACTCAAACACGGACACGACACATCTTTGACGTAGAGACGCTCGAATCATTTAGAACAAGGTCCAACTGTACAAAGTTTGAAAGAAAGAAAAAAAACCTCCAAATTGGCAGGAAACGAGTGACGCTCGACTCCCGGGGGTTATGAATCGTGCCCAGACTCGTTCATATCCGAGTCAGAACCCAAATACTGTAAGCGGGATGAGAGCGCTCGAACGACTACAATCACCCGGGCCTGATGCAAATTGAAGTAAATGAGTTATGAGAAATTCTGCACATGTGCGTTAGGATTAATCACGTCAGGCTTCCAGAGGCAGATTAATGGAGTCAGAGTCGTAGTACAGGATGGCCTTGGTCATGGTCGTGATGATGTACTCGCCATCAGCACTGTATTATGCAGAAAGAAGAAATTCAACTTGGGATTCCACCTGGGATGACCTTTCGTGGCGTTACCCAGCAGCAGCGGGATCCGCAATAATACATAGGTCCCCAAGGAAAAGGAACCCAACTGGCGGGGTCGAAGCAGTAAACGGACCCGCGACTCGACCCATAAAACTTTTTAAATTATTTCAGTTCAACGGGTTCGAGGTGAAAACTTTTCCCGCAAGGTTACTGAATGCAGTGGGTTTCGAGATAATATTCGTTGATATAATCCTGGGCTTTTTTCATGAGCCGGAAAGAAAGCCATGTAGAAAATGTTTTGCCCTGTTCTTGATGCAATTTTTGTTCCTTTCATCACTGCTGCTTCTTCATTTTTGTCCAAGAAAAAAATAAATTGCACCGTAACGGGAAATTAGGTAAAAATTATTAAATCAAAACAAGACGATCAAATCGGGAAAAATTGCGTTCATAGTTCAAGGCACCAATGTTATTTACAACCTACTTGTTCTTTTTAAAATAACAGAAAATAAGCTTCAGCACGTTTCTAACTGGAAATTTACTTACCTTTCCCAAGGCCTCAAATGAACTTTCAAATATTCAGTGTATTACGTGAACATTTTCCAGCATAAAAATAAGCAGAACTCACGCATGCTATCGAATCTGATACCTAGAAAAAAATTGAAGTTTTAGATGGAAATCCTCATGCCTAAAAGTTTCATTGTTCGAGCTGGAAAAAAATGCAAACGAATTTAATATATGTTGGCTTTTGATGGTTGTTTTGCCAAATTATAAAAATTAAAGTCTTGTAAGGCTAAAAGTCAACTTTTTAACTTGAAAGGAGGGAGATTTTTTCAGGGAGTTATTTGTGCCGAAAAGATATAGAAAAACTTGAATGCCAAAACTCGCATTTTTAAATGACATTTTCCAAGAAAAAAAATGAGAATTCGAGTTTTTCCCGCATTCTTCTGCTGGTCGATGTCATCAAGAACATTCAACATTGTCTTCTGGGATGTCATATCGGTGTCTTCTACCATCGGAAGCCTCGATGCGTCATTTCCCGACGGCAAAGGTCATTCAACTTTTTTTTTTGCACCTTCCCTGAAAACTGAGTCCCTATCTCTTCCCCAATGGTGAACAAAGGCATGATGCAAGACAAAAGACAATAATAAACATTTTCAGCATCACTGTGAAGGTGCTTGGTTCATTACTTTTCGAGAGATGATGATACAAGATTTCCACCCATGCTTTATTTTATTGGTTGAGTATTTCTCGGATATTTGCACCACGACAGCAGAATAAGGACAAAGAGAATTTATTGCGCTGACATTGACGTTTAGACATAATGTTGGACTCATTTATCATACAAGTATATCCAGTATCGGGATTTTGAGCTGAAAAAACTGCGACTCGCGGGGGAAAATGCCCGTCGTTGGCGGGAAACAGGACTTTTCAACCTTTCTCCAATTTTTAAAATTTTCAAGACATGGCCGTGATTTTTACCGACCCCTTTGAATTAACTACGCTACTACACAAATCAGACATTTATTCGTTTTTACTGTCAAAATATTGAAGGTAATACGAACGCTTTCCTTAGATCTCCACTTAATCGGGTTTCGGATTACCTCGCATAACTCCATCATTGCCCAAAAGTTTAAATTCTTGCCCTGGTTGAACTGCTTTGTGACACTGTCACTGTGTCCCATCCACGTTTTTTTTAAAGCTTATGAGTGGTAAATTTAAACACTCATGGTAGAAAAGCCTACGTTTTTTGTTGTGAATATTTCGCGTACCTTCTACGACAGTCTTCCCCAACCTTTTTGAGCACACGGACCGTCGAAATCTTTCGTGGACTGACATATTAATAAAATTTCTTTGGACCGGCAATGCTCCATACAATTTTCGACGACCAAGCAAAAAATTTTCAAATACCTGCCATATAGTCCTCAGAACGAAACTTTCATTGCAAAAATCAAGTCAAGTATAGTTATATGTAGTGGGATGTCTTTTTATTTGATGGGCTTCAAGAAAGGTTTCTCAGATTAGAAGCTTGAAATAATATATTTCAGCGAGTGAAAATGTCTGAAATATTATCAGGAGAAAAGTCAACTTTTATTTTTCATGAGATGATGTCAACTGCCATTGTCTTTCCAAATTTTTGAATTGGGATAACAGACTCAAATGCTACCTTTGATCAATTTATTATGGTGAAGAAATTTTCCTGCGAACCAGCAAAAAGCTTCGACCGGCGCCGGGTTGGGGAACAGTGTTCTTCTAAGATACCTTGGGTTGAGAAATACGCGAATCAGACCACAATTCCAGAATATAACCTTCTCCTCGTCAGGGGAAACACAGGCTCTTTTTCGCGTTTTACAAGACACAGTTACTGAAAACTCACTTGTTGTAGACGACGATGTCGGGAAGCCAGATGTGCTCGGATGGCACGTACAACTCCGTCACGCCGCCGTATTCGTCAGGGTTCCAGACAAACTTGTAGTCTCGCCATTCCTGAACCATAAAGGAAGATAAATAATGCGTGCGAATGTCGGGCTGCATTTGGACCGGGCTATTCAAGCGCAAATCCCCGGCTTCCTTCGCCACTGGCAGCAACAGCAGCCGTTCATTTCCGCCCTCACGTCGTGGCTCTTCCCATAGTTTTCGTGCATTTTCGGGCCACACGGGGAGATAATATATTTACCCTATACTTAATCGCGGTGTGATTGCAAAACATGAATCATATTGAAGGCAGCTGCGATTGTCAATTTCGTTCGTGCGACCGAACGCAAGAATGTGCTTTTTCGGAATTTCAAAGTTGTGTTTCCTTCGGTTGTAGAGGATGAAAGAAAGTAATGGAGACCAGGTGTTCATCATTAATTCTTTGCGGTTCTCTTTTTTAATTCACTGAAGGGAAAAGGCAATCCCGAACCTGGGAAAAATGGGGTTTCTTTCAAGTTCTTGAAATTATTCGGAAGTCTTTGTGATTGATCGACAGCAAACCTGTGTGATGATGGTTATCTGGTTCACTACCTCATTTCCTGGGTTCAACGAAAATGCAAGTCCAGTTCGTGTTACAAGATCTTCTCAATAACAAAAATTAGGTAAATTGACTATTACAGCAGTCGTACCTCTTTCAGTGAACCTCCGAAGGACCAGCAAAAAAAATTCGAGTCAGGGAAACAAGCATTTGTGTTGGGGGAAAGTAAGAAGAATTGCAGGAAATTGTAATTGGTGATATTTGGGGCCTTAAATTGCCTATTAGATGAGTTGACAGGAGGCTGAACATGGAGGCAAGGGTTTATTTACCAGCTTAGTCCTTCACTTCCTTTCAAACACATCAAGTGACATTTTTATTGCTTTTCTCTTTCCTGTGCCTAAAAAAAGCCAAAAGGCCTCCAGAAAAAAATTGAGTTACAGAGGTTCAAAAAGGAAAGCTTTCGAATTTGAGATGTTTTAAATGAATTGTTTCTAAGGGAATTCAGAGAGGGACTTGAAAAAAACGACAAGGGGAGGTATTTGACTTATGGAGGTTCGAATCATCGAGGTTCAACTGGAATATTGAAGACTGTTTTTTCATACAACGTGAATTTTCTAGGACATTGTTGCGAGCCTATATAACTTCAGGCTAAGTATGAGCAGATCGAATTTTCCAAAACTTTTCGAGCAGGGATGGCTGAAATTGTTCACAATTTAGAGGGAAATTCGCGAAATTTCGGGGGAAGGGGGGTTTGAAAACAACCTCGATGGACTCAACTTCTTCGAGATATGAATAAGGATAAGAAGGGGCTTCACATCGTGGAGAAGCTTCTCAGCAGACAAAAAATAGCTAACTAACCATGAGGATCCAAGAATCCTTCTCCCAATAATGTGAATTCTTGAACCCAAGACTTATTCAGGTTGAATTGATGTTAGGGAATAACTTAGCCTAACATAAATTTTAAGTTAATTTGCTGGCCAATCAAAAGGTTGAAGAATAAAGTAAAGTTGGAATTTTTGAAATGAAAAACAGAATTCAGCCTGGGACTAGGCCAGGAATCCTGGTAAATTTCCTATTTAAAATTCTTTCTAAATGTATTTCGAAATTGTCCCAACAAATATTTTAACACACAAGACAATTTTCTGTAAACGCAACAACTCAACAGAACTCTTCCTTATATTCAAAATAATATGGCACACTTTAACATGCCAAAAGTTTGATGCACACTTGAACAGGCCAAAAGTTCAATCGCAAACTTTGTTCTCTGAGGTTGCATGGGTTTCCTTGAAAAGTGGTTATTCTTCGTGAGGNCACGGTTGTTCGAATGTCTCTTGCACAGGCTTTTTATGGAAGTACTGTATTTTTATGAGATTGGTACGTGTACGTACCTGTGATGTCGTTAAAGCGCACTTCTGTGACTGGTACGTCGGTGAAAAGATAAATAGAATGGGACGCAATTTCAATTGAGCAACTGATTTGAAGGTACTGTACTGCGAACTTTTTTAGTATGCTCTATGGAAACTTGTGACTGTTTTTTGAATACAGTAAAATCTGATCACTCCCAGGGACTGTTAAGAATTGGTTGTATCAAGATTAATGGTTTTAACACATTTTAGATTGAACTTTTGCGGTAAATGGGTAGAAAAAAATATTGTAAAGGGCTTCTACACCAGAAAATCTGAGACCTGTCATAAGTTACAAGGCTCTCTGATGAAATGAAGATGAACATTCTTGGATGCATGTACAATAATACTTTCATTACTCAGGTTCAGGTTTCGTCGTTGCAGGTAAGTGATAGTACCCCAACCTGCTTCACAAACACTGCTTTCATAACCTTTTTTCTTCAAAATTTTCACCATTCCAAAATAACTTCTGGATATACTATAGTATATTGCACTTAAGTAACTTGAAACGCTCTTGTCTTCCTGCATGTTTTTAGTGTAAAAAGTAGCATTGTTCACGTTGAATGACGAAAGACAAAAATAAATAAGTCTATTTCTCCCACATAAATATTTGCCGAATTCTTCTTTCAACGAATTCGAACAAGACTGGCACATTAGACTATAGATGACTATTTGTTTAATCCTGCTATAATCATGCATCAATTAGAAAAAAATTAGCGAAGAATTCCGTCCCACAATCACACGATGGTCGAAAAAAGGTTACGAAATATATTTGCTGTCACGATTTGGCGGAAGTCAATTCTTGGCCACTTCGAAGCATGTCCCCTTATTTCTATACCAGAAAATTCCGGGTTCATTCTATTTCCCGCTTAAAAAAAAAAAAAAGCAAGTCGGGGTCGACATTTTCGGCGCGCCCCAGTGAGCAAGAAGTTGTCCGGATACATCCAAAATTCCTCCACAATGGATCCAATTCTGATCCAAA
>CAJPEX010004138.1:0-23745 GCA_905338405.1 Notodromas monacha
TTCATTTTTCAGTACCGCATGATTTCAACGAGGTGTTGGAAAAGTACACGGAAAAGGGCTACAGGGTGCTCGCAGTGGCTCATCGTCGACTCGACAGCTTCAAGTACCTGCGCCTTCAACGAGCCTCGCGTGAAGAACTCGAGACTTCCTTGACTCTCATGGGCCTGATCGTCCTGGAGAATCGCCTGAAACCCGCCACGGGCCCAGTGATCGAAGAACTCAAGCTGGCCCGAGTCCGGGTCATCATGGTCACGGGTGACAACATTCTCACGGCACTGAGTGTGGCCCGCGAGTGCGGGATGGTGGCGGCCGGCGAGGAGCTCTACGTTGTGGGCGCCAGTCCTCAGGGCGCCAACGAGGAGCCGAGGTTGTCCTACACGCGTGCGGACAGGCCGAAGGACGCCGGGGACCCGACTGCCGACTACGTGTCTATTCCCCTCAGCAGCGATCGGTCGTAATGGGCGCCAGTCCTCAGGGCGCCAACGAGGAGCCGAGGTTGTCCTACACGCGTGCGGACAGGCCGAAGGACGCCGGGGACCCGACTGCCGACTACGTGTCTATTCCCCTCAGCAGCGATCGGTCGTACCACTTTGCCATGACCGGCAAAACCTTTGAGGTGAGCTTTTTTACAGTCAAATCAGCTCGTTATGTTTGGTTCAAGAGTTTCCATTAGAATCAGTTTTAATACACACCTAAATTTTTAAAACTTGTTGAAAAATGTGTACCTGTCTGATGATGACTGGCACCACCCCTCTCTTTTTGCTCTCAAATTTGAGAAAAAAAGGTGCTCGTATTACTGGAGTCAATACGGTATTTATTGTTTTATATAAGATTATAAACAGAAAATCTCCTGAGGAAGCAATGTTCGTCTCTTTTTTTGTAGGCTTCATCAAAGAAGTTTACCTTGAAAATTTGGATTGAGATACAGTATTTGTTTCCCTTGATGTGCAGGTTCTAACATCGGGCCGAGGTCATCCGTCGTTTGATAGACTGTTGAGCAAGTGTGTCGTGTTTGCTAGAATGAGTCCTGAGCAGAAGCAGCTGTTGGTTGAGCGATTGCAAGAACTCGGCTATCATGTTGGTGAGTTATTTTCGTCCAATTTTTCGTTCATATCTTTCGGTCTCATCTGGAAATAAACGTGGTGTCGGTGTAATTATGCTACCTGTTGATAATATTTTCAGAATGTGCATCTGCTCTTCCCTGAACATTTTTCAATCACCGATTCCNGAATGAGAATTTTGGCGGTTCATATTAGAATGCTTTCTCTGAATTTTTGAGTATCCGTCTAATTTGTTTTTCCGGAAGATTGAGACTATGGTCAATTAATGGATTTTGATGCTGTAAAATCTCATTACGACAAACTCCGAGGAACTTGAGAAAAAATTTGTTAAAAAAACAAATTCGTTATCACTGGAATCCTGGTTCTTCTTTATTTGAGCATGAAGGACTGAATTTTTGTGGGGAAACGGGTAAAAAATGCTTTGAAGTGCTTACAGAACAGATGTGAGAAGAATTGCGCACATGAACAGCTTCTTTTGATGGAATAAATATAGAAATTTCGAACCGTGAATTACCATTCTTCACGATTTCAGACCTTCATTTTTCGAAAATTTTCTAACAATTCACTGATCATATACTGAAGTTTAAGCTGGAACGAAAAGGAAATACACGTGTATAAGAAGATCATATATTCATGGAGAACTGTATACTGTTCACTGCTGGAATGGAGCAGTATCTTTCCAAGCATAATTTTCTTACAATAAAAAAGTAACCATTTCTAAATTCGAAAATGAAGCTGAATAAATTGTGATCAGAGCTTCATAATTCCTGCAATGCTACATTTTTTGTACAAAATTATCAGGATTTATATTTTCAAAGGCTTTTTCAATTACTCAAATTATTATTTTTTATGGAATCTGCGGTTGAACGTGGAATCAGCGCATGGGAAGTTTCCTTGAGGCCTTGGAATTAATGAGAATACCTTTTGATTGACGGGTGATCAAGCAAGTGGATTTCGTGATGAATTTACATTTTTTGCTGTTTAAATTTGAGCATTTATGGTACAATGAAAAAGAAGAGCATTAAAATCAGAATACATATGCATCAGCCTTGATTCTGGAAAAGAAAAAGATGATCGAGGAGTCAATTGAATTTGATTGGAAATTGTTTCCCAAATTTCGAAATTCTTCAAATCCTTTCTATCACTGTACAGTATTAAAATCCAGTATTTATTAGTTGGATTACTGAGATACCTTTCGAATCAACCCTGGTATATAAAGATGTATCCCCGAAATTATCTTTCGACTTCCACAGCAACTTGCAAATTGCTACTTATAACACTCTTTCATTTTTCAGTACCGCATGATTTCAACGAGGTGTTGGAAAAGTACACGGAAAAGGGCTACAGGGTGCTCGCAGTGGCTCATCGTCGACTCGACAGCTTCAAGTACCTGCGCCTTCAACGAGCCTCGCGTGAGGAACTCGAGACTTCCTTGACCCTCATGGGCCTGATCGTCCTGGAGAATCGCCTGAAACCCGCCACGGGCCCAGTGATCGAAGAACTCAAGCTGGCCCGAGTCCGGGTCATCATGGTCACGGGTGACAACATCCTCACGGCACTGAGTGTGGCCCGCGAGTGCGGGATGGTGGCGGCCGGCGAGGAGCTCTACGTTGTGGGCGCCAGTCCTCAGGGCGCCAACGAGGAGCCGAGGTTGTCCTACACGCGTGCGGACAGGCCGAAGGACGCCGGGGACCCGACTGCCGACTACGTGTCTATTCCCCTCAGCAGCGATCGGTCGTATCACTTCGCCATGACCGGCAAAACCTTTGAGGTGACCTTTTTTTTACAGTCAAATCAGCTCGTGATGTTTGGTTCAAAAGTTTCCATCAGAATCAGTTTTCATACACACCTAAATTTCTAAAACTTGTTGAAAAATGTGTACCTGTCTGATGATGCCTGGCACCACCCCTCTCTTTTTGCTCTCAAATTTGAGAAAAAAAGGTGCTCGTATTACTGGAGTCAATACGGTATTTATTGTTTTATATAAGATTATAAACAGAAAATCTCCTGGGGAAGCAATGTTCGTCTCTTTTTTTGTAGGCTTCATCAAAGAAGTTTACCTTGAAAATTTGGATTGAGATACAGTATTTGTTTCCCTTGATGTGCAGGTTCTAACATCGGGCCGAGGTCATCCGTCGAGGAAGCAATGTTCGTCTCTTTTTTTGTAGGCTTCATCAAAGAAGTTTACCTTGAAAATTTGGATTGAGATACAGTATTTGTTTCCCTTGATGTGCAGGTTCTAACATCGGGCCGAGGTCATCCGTCGTTTGATAGACTGTTGAGCAAGTGTGTCGTGTTTGCTAGAATGAGTCCTGAGCAGAAGCAGCTGTTGGTTGAGCGATTGCAAGAACTCGGCTATCATGTTGGTGAGTTATTTTCGTCCAATTTTTCGTTCATATCTTTCGGTCTCATCTGGAAATAAACGTGGTGTCGGTGTAATTATGCTACCTGTTGATAATATTTTCAGAATGTGCATCTGCTCTTCCCTGAACATTTTTCAATCACCGATTCCGGTGTAATTTAATTTGCTACAACCCTGAGAATGTAAGCCCTAAGATAAATTTAATGTAAAACTTGTATTAATGCATCATGAAATATTAATCTTATTTAAATCAGCTCAAGCGATAGAAATAAAGTCACGAACACTAGAACCGTTTTCATTGAAAATTCAGCCTTTATAGGTTAGTTTTGTGATTCAATGCGATTTTGACATTTAGAATTGGATTGAAGTGTCAATATTACTCTCAGCTTTTCGAAAATTCCGTGAAAATGTATTGGCATGGTGCGACAGTGGACTGAATCATTGAGGAGAAAACGTGAGAGACATGTTTGATGCTTGAAACAACGTGGACAAGTTGACTCATCTCGATCAAATTCACAAATTTTAGTCTGCATTCAGTGTTGTTCATTAAGAAAATGAATGAATTTGCATCAGTTGAATCTTATTTGTGTACTGTATGTTTTTACCGCATGTAACCTTAATTAGTACACTTCTTCGGATGTGTGATTTTGTCATGTTGATTAACAAATAATGGGCTCATCTACAAGGGGTTTAACAAAAGTTTTTTGGATAGAAATTGAAACAGCATATGATCAAGCTAAAAAGCAATTAATGTTCAGAAAAAAACATTGGTTGGCAGAAGGAAAAAAAATCAGCCCTGTTTGACATCTTTTTTGTACATTTTTTGTTAAGGGCAACCTGGCAATTTTCTGTTCTTCACACAAAAGATGAGGCGCTCATCTAGTCATCATCTCACACATTTCTTGGTTTATCCTATTTTCTCCTTCAAAATTCTTGATATCAACATGTCATTAATTCCGAGGGTTGCCTCCAGGTCTCCCGAAGTAATTCCAAAAGTTTCACTCACAGCCGCCGCATTATCGTCCCGAGTGGCGGCTGTAAAAGTGGCTTTTGATGAAAATGGCGGAATTTACAATTAATTCATGGCAGTACCCTTCAGAATTAATTCCGTGTTGATTTCGAGAATTCTGAAGGAAGAGCTGGGATACATTCAAAGAATCTGCAACATGGGTGCCACATTTTTTGCAAGTAGAGCAGAAATCTGTTGCTTGGGCGATTTCAGCAAAAATTATCTACGATATTCATGCAATTTCGTTCTTGAACCGAATAATGTTTTTTTTTATGAAGAATAATTTTATTCAGCTCAATTGTATGCTGTTTCAGTTCCTATTCCAAAAGCTCAGACCTCTCGCATGCAGAAAACAGTATAAAATAGCATCTTAATATTCCAGATTAGCAATTGTGAACAAAAGATTAATTGTGTGCATGCTAAATCCTCACTCATGATGTACGATTTTATATGCTGTATATATATTCTATCTATAGGAATGTGTGGAGATGGAGCGAATGATTGCGGTGCGTTGAAAGCAGCTCACGCCGGGATCTCGCTGTCGGAAGCGGAAGCGTCGGTGGCGTCTCCGTTCACGTCGAAGACTCCGGATATCTCTTGCGTTCCGACGCTGATTCGTGAGGGCAGAGCCGCACTCGTCACCTCGTTCGGCGTCTTCAAATACATGGCGGCCTACAGTCTGACGCAATTCGTGTCCGTCATGCTCCTTTATTCGATAGACTGCAATTTGACGGACTTCCAGTTCTTGTTTATCGACTTGGTTCTCATCACTTTGCTGGTGACGTTTTTCGGCAACACGCGGGCCCACGACGGACCTTTGAACAAACGACCGCCGCCGTCTGCGCTGGCCGCTATTGCTCCTGTCTTGTCACTGTTGTTGCAGGTTTGATGATGTTCTCTTTTTTTTATTCACTTCATTCATCCTCGACATGTAATAAAACCTTTTTACCGTACTTAATCGAGTATACCAATGTACCACTCACCCTCGTAAGACTCGCACCTAGGTTTTTTAGCTAGAATTTTGGCAAAAATTTGATACCGGCGTAAGACGCACAACTTGGTTTTCAGTCCCAAATTCTCACGGTATTTCAAAAACTGCATCAGTCGCAAATCTAGGTGAAAGCCCACACAAAAGTTGACTTTACTGTTGATGTTTTTTCTCATGCTAAATGAAGAAAAAAATATGAACATTTTTGGAGGAGGGGAGGGGGGAGTTGGAAAAGAAAAAAAAAATACTATAGGAAATGTTTACCCGACTATGGCGTTTACCTCATTTTGTGCCTCTGTTTTTTTTTTTTACAATTTTTAAAACGGTCAAACTTGATGCAATGCCATCATATGTGAGGGCAATTTTCGTTTATTGGCACTAATTTGGGAATACTTATTGTGTGACGGGAATGTTTAGTTGAAAGCTCCTACTACTGTATAGATAAAATAAGCTTATTTGAAGAAATTTTACATGTTTGAGTCTGTTCTATGAGAGAGAAAACTATAAGAAATAATCTGAAGCTCAAGTGCACTGTTTTATGCTGATTTAAATTTTTCATAGTGCATAATATTTCGGATTTTTGCCTGTATTGTTTATTGTGTCAAGCCAAAGAACAGAACTGTTCTGTCAAGTTTTGTTTCAACTTTTCAATGAAAGCACACTAGTCCAAGATGAAGTAAAATGATTTCAATTTTTAGAAGAGGCTATTTCAGGTATGGATATACGTTCTTTGCAGCGGATTTCCAAATATATTCCGCCCAATAATAAAAAAGTAATTCATAAAAATTATTTAAAAAAATGATTCTGAGCTTGGAAATAAACTTTTCAGCAATAACCTTATGATTTTTCCAGATCAAGACCACAACTAATTCGATTTATAGCCCATTTTTCATCCAGAACAATTTCCTTTTGTGGTACTGTAATAGATTGGGATTTCCCTGAAGAACGCGAGAAAGGGAATTTTTTTGTTCAAGAAAGTGTGGTTTACTATGCGAGGTTGGCTGTAAATTGAGGGTTGTATGTTTAAACTGGGGTTTCATGATGTTGCTATGACCAATCTACGACCCAAGCCACGACGATGACACAGTTTCAGGTTGGCTGAAAGTCGATTTTTTTTTCTTCCCAAATACTGTGGAATCTCGTTGACAATAACAAATCTGGGGAAAATGCACAGAGTCTCATCATCTCTCGTTTCCATCAGGTTCTGTTGGTGATCGCCTTCCAAGTGGCAGCATTTTTCTTCGTGGCTGATCAGTCGTGGTTCAAGCCATTTGTGCCAAATGATGCGGACGAGTACGCGAGTCATTCAAACTACGCCGTCTACACCGTTTCTTCCTTCCAGTACGTCGGACTCGTCGTCATCTTCAGCAAGGGTGCACCTTATCGAATGCCCATTTACACCAACTACCCACTCAGTGGACTAGTTGCCGCTTTGTTGGCCATGAACGTCTACTTGACTGTGGAACCCCAGGGGTTTTTCCGCAGCTGGCTGGAGCTGGAGGTTCCTGAGGACCACGGGTTCAGGTGGCTGATGGTCGGCGCTGGAGTGATTTACATTCTGATGGGTGAGGACGATGACTCGAATTTTCTGCTGGAGGCGTTTTGGTTGTACTGTTTTATTATTGAGAAAAAATAGGAGAAGAGCAATTAAATGTAACTTGATGTGCTTTGAAAGAAGTGATTGAACAAATAACCTTTGCCTCCAATTTCCGCAAAATGAATTTTAATGCATTTTAACGTGATGTGAACAACATTTAGTGCTGTTGAACCCCCGTAACTCGAACCATTTCAAGTGGAATACCTCAGTATGTTGAATTTTTTTAAAGCTCTTGTATGAATTCTTATGATAACACCTAATTAAAAACCTCCTTAAATTAAAAGCTTAGTTCCCCTCAAACCGTCTGAAGTCGTATTTTATGGAGGCGTTTTGGCTAATATTGTATTGACACAGGAAAGAGAGGAAAGAGACCAGCATTAAAAAGGTAATTTGATGTCCTTCGAAAGGAAGTCAAAGATTTATTGATCAAATGAACCCTTGCCATCCTGTCAATCACTCATCTAAGAAGCTATTTAAGATCTACAATATCTCCAATTGCACTCTCCTGCAATTCTTCTTTCTTTCCCCGAACAATAATGCTCGTTTTTTTTTAAAACTTGGAATTTCCATAACGCAATTTTCTTCTTTGGTCCCCTTAAAGTTCGACCTGCGACTGTTTTACTGTACAAAAAAGGCTACAAGATGAAATCCATGTCGTAATTTTAATTTCGTATATTAGGGACCCTAGGGGATATCAATGAAAGTTTCAAAGGTGCTTCAATCAATATACTGTAAAATATTAGTTCAGAAAGATTGAGGTGTGCAAAAATTCAGGGTTCAAAAGGAATTTTTCTAAATTCAGCTTTTAAGGTAGAAAATTCAGATTGTCAGGCATGATGACGCAAGAAATCGTTTCCTATTAGGTAATCACTTCGAGTGCTTTAATTTGAAATGGAATGTTACACAACGAAGTCATGGAGAAAGGTCTTGAAACAGTTTTCAGTAATCAGACACGTCCTCCACCGAAAATGAAGCTGAAACTGACTTTCATGCATGCTGAAACGTTAATAGCCAATTTTCTCATGAGTTATTGCATAGTCTGATTTATTCCGAAGAAATTCATAATCATGACATCGTCTTCCTGATCATAAAATCGTTGTTGTTTAAGATGATCAAGATTGATGAGATCGTCATCATCTTTTTTTGTTTCAAGGAAATATAAGAATACATGCGCTAAATTTCATCCTGCCAATGATCAGAGTTTCTGCTCATGAATATAAATAAATTTAAAAAAAGCATCGACGATTCGTTTCATGCATCTGTTTTAATCTACTGTATTTTTATTTTTTTAGGTTTTCTTGTGGAACTGCTGTTGGTGGGCTGGTTCGTGAGCCACAAATGCCTTCCAAGATTTCATCAGGTTGAGCGGTCGAAAAAGAAGTTCCTTCTGATCGAAAAATCCTTGGCCACTGACGTCCATTGGCCTCCAATCACGGGCTGCATCCGTATGAATACCATCGACTCGCCGCCTTGACTCTGGGTTACACTGTTTCTTCTCACTGCCTGCAGATGACGCTGGTTGAAAACTGCTGTTACATTCGTTCAAAGACTGCTGATGCGAAGGTTTTTTCCGCGAGATACCGGTTTGAATTGAAAGAAAATGCGATATTAATTATATTTTATGTAGGAATGCGAGCAATATTCGAAGGATTTTTTGGGGCATTTCGTTAAAATATGGTGCAATTTTATCTGGGAACCTGAGCTTTCTTACAAAAGTAACGTAAAAATATGATGATATTATTCTTCATTAAAATGCCAACCGATTCCAGGAGGAATGATTCATCACTGAAGTTTGTCAAATGTTGCTCTCTGCTTGTTCTACTGTACGAATTCGATGAGGATGCAGGTTGAAATCTATATTGCGGACCAAGTAAGGAAAAACCGAAAGCTGCTCATCCTCTGAATCTTTCTCCTTGTTTTTTTTTTTTTTTTTTTTATGAAAAATTTTGGCGATTTCTTTGAATTCTTTTTCCTCATGCACGACTATAAATCAAAAGGGTGACGAGAGAATTTTTCCTCGCTTTGGATGAATGATGGGAATAACGAGGATATGATGAAAAAGTATCTGTATGCATTACTCCTCGATGTTTGGTTCAAAACATCGTGATGTTTAAGTTTTGAAGGGGACTCTTCAGGTTTGGATGAGATACTTCTCAGCTGTAATTGAGGATTGAAATCGCCGGCGTGTGCATATGGATTTTTTTTATTGAGTGAATGATTTTTTTCTTTCATTTTTCTCAATATACTGGTGGAATTGCTGTTGACGCAAAATGCAGCTTTATTTTTGACGAACAAATCGGCAGACTTATTTTTATATTTTGTTTTTACTGATTTTCAAGTGAAACTGTGAGTGAGGTTTTAGTCGCAAAGTTTATTTTGGATACTACCGAAGCCCTAAATTTCTGTCTTATGAAGTTGAGACCTTGTGAAATTACCGAAGTCAAAGGTTCTTATTTCAGGAGAACAGTTATTATTAGGTGGGATCGGATCATGAAGTTCCGAATCCCATCCAATAATAACTCCGCTCATTCGGGTTTCAATTGTTAAAATAAATAACAATTCAACTGATATTTTCTCTGGGATTGTACAATGATAGGATAAAATCTACGGAAAACTTTCTGCGGGAGCTTATGTACAATGCTATGGCCAAGTAGGCCAACATCATATTACACCGAAGTCCAGATATTTCTGAAAATACAACGAAATTATTTTGATGCTCGATACATCATGATTGCGCTCCGGATTATCCAGTGACATTCCACGGCGAACTAGTTTGATCATGTCAGCCCTGGCAATTTGAAGTCTGCACATGTTTCGCTCACGAAATAAGCAGAGATGTCGAAGATGGACCTACAGTATGTTTTAAAATACTTCCCAGATGAAATCAAAGATCTTTGAGATGCTTTTTGTATCAGAAACTTGCAGTATATTTCTGAATTCAATAAGAGGCTCATATGTTTGCCAGAATCTGACGCAAAAAATATTTATTCAGTATCTAACTTTCGCAAGCCACAGAGAGTATACAGAATCTAGCGCTATACAGTATAAGCTTCAGTGTATATACTGCACTGCACATCCCGTGCATTCTGCAAATATAAAAAAATATCTTGGTTAGACCACTTCCAATAATTTAATGCTAGAAATAATTTACATCGCGCAAAAACGTATCGTTTCTGATTATATCATCATTCTTTTTTTTTTTTTTGACTGCCGTATAGCACCTTATTGTGCTTATGAAAAACATTATCTTACATCAGCTTCCAGAGATGGCAGATGTGGAGCGACACCTATTAACTCCGCATTTGTTGCTGCACTCGTATTCTTCGCTAACATGGAGATGACGCTTTTCTTTTCATTGTACCCACATACAATTTTTTACAAGAAGTCAGCTGAGTCACAATGAAGTAATGTTTTTGCTTCTTTCTAAAATACAGTGCTGCAACATTTTTTTTCACAATTAATTCCTGCAGCAATTTCTAAGACAAGTTTATCTTCAGTGTCATTTATCTATAGAACTGCTGTATTTGTACATTTTTGGGATGTAATATATTTCCCAATTGTTTATTGATGCCAGCATTACCAAACAAAACCCCTGACATAAAATTTGAACTGGGTTCAACCCCTTCAATTTTATATGCATTCAGGGCCGGATTAAGCTGGGTGCTATTGATGATGCAGCATTAGACCCACCAGGAAAATAGGCCCATGGAGAATTCCCTAAGCAGGGGAATTCAAACTTTTTGAAAATTATTAAAACCCTGAAATTATGAAAACTGTTCAAAAATTATGAAAGGTTATGAGGTTTGGAGCTGAAAAGGTTTGGAGCTGAAAAGGTTTGGATCTGAAAAGGTTTGGAGCTGAAGAGGTTTGGAGCTGAAGAGGGTTGAAGGCATGCATTTGGATGTTTGATTTCATGTTATCAAAAAGCTATGTTTTATTGTGCTATTGTACATGCATATAAGGTACCTTGTATGCATGTACAATAGTACAACATAGCTTTTTGATAATACTTTCAACAAGGTTTTATATTGTTGCATTTTTACAAGAAGTTTTGTCTTTTTTGAGAAGGTGCTTATATGTTGAGTGCAGCCAATCCTCATTGCATTCAAATTTGAATTCAAAATGACATCTGCAATATTTTCTTCTACTGAAAAGGAGCAAGGGTTTCTGTAAGAGCTTCTTGAATGCCAAAGGATCATGGCATCACATGATTTTAGGTACCTGCACAAGAAAACTTTTGAGTTTTGTAAGCAGGGAAGTTTTCCCGAGCATAGTTTCTTCATCTCTTTACTGTCAAACTTCCATGAGACAAACATCAATGGGACTAGCAAACAATCCAAGTTGAGGAGATTTCGAGACGGGAGCAAACATTTTTTTGGGCAAATATTAGGAAAGACAATTTCCACGTAATTGGTGATACAATAGGCAAGTGTTCTCCAATCTGTGGTCTATGGACTGGCGCTGGTTCTGCAGAAGTATTTTGCCAGTTCACTGGAAATTATTTTCAGAATAATTTTTCAAAGGTAGGAATGAAGTTTTTCATCCTTATCTAGAATTCCTGAAGGACAACAGCAGACAAAATCATCTGATGAAGAAATACAGTTGGCTTTTCATAATTTAGTCAAATTTTGACCTAATGAAGAAAATTACTTCAATTTTTCATTCTGAGATACCTTTTATCCTGCCTACCTTCCAATTTTTGAAGAAATTTCAATATACAGTAGTTGCTTATTCATTGGTTCTTGATTTTAATTTGGCAATACAATTTTTGTTTGGGTGACTTCATGGCAAATATAAAAAAAATTATGCTGGTCTTCAAAATTTGTATGGAACTTTGTAACTTTGCAGAAACTATGAGCAAATTTTCCTGTCCACAGGACCAAAAAGGTTGGGAACACTGCTATATATAAGCCTTAACATGCTTCTTCATGGAATGAGTTGACAGGAGGCCAAACCTGGAGGCAAGGGTTTATTTTCCCAATTAGTCTTTAAACTCCTTTCAAAGCTCATCAGGTACATTTTTATGGCTTTTCTCTTCCCTGTGCCAATAAAATAATAGCCAAAACGCTTAGAAAAAACTCTGCTCATGGAGTTTTGTGAGGGAAATAACCACCTTTGAGTCAGGGAGGTTTTTAATGCATTGTTTCAATGAGGGAATTCATGAATAAAAATGGATAAAATTGGATGAATGGAGTAAAAGTATTTGACTCAGGGCAATTCTTTACTTGTGAGGGTTCAACTGGAGTATATATATTGTTCATCACTATAATGCATACAAATTCATAGTGTCCATAAATCAAAATTCTTCGAGCTTTCAACAATGTAGTACAGTATTACACCCGCGTGATGATCTTTTTGTTGTTTCCGTAATTTTTAATTTAAACAATTCAGTTGGTAGTAGCAGAAACTTCCTTACAGAGTTCCTCATCCTCGCGAACGGGGCATTTTATTGTACGTCAATTTCGGCTATTAGGATGATGAAATGGTAATTATTAAAATCCTGAAAACCTTCCCCGTGCATAGGAAACATTTCATTCCAAAAAGACGATGACGGTTATGAGCAAATTTATGTGGAAATGATTTTCTCCAGCGTCCTGATGACCCTCACCTGCGGTTGGGAATAACTGTAACAGAGCTGGAAGACGGGATGCACATTTGTTTTCTGCGCAGCACAACAACGATAAATGGCAAGGACGTAACGGTTTGGCTTGTGGTGAGCAAAGCCAGTTGAATGCTCTAAATGAATATATCTTCATCAAAATTGTCAATAAGAAGAAAATTACTTCAATTTTTCATTCTGAGATACCTTTTATCCTGCCTACCTTCCAATTTTTGAAGAAATTTCAATATACAGTAGTTGCTTATTCATTGGTTCTTGATTTTAATTTGGCAATACAAGTTTTGTTTGGGTGACTTCATGGCAAATATAAAAAAATTATACTGATCTTCAAAATTTGTATGGAACTTTGTAACTTTGCAGGAAACTATTAGCAAATTTTCCTGTCCACAGGACCAAAAAGGTTGGGTACACTGCTATATATAAGCCTTAACATGCTTCTCCATGGAATGAGTTGACAGGAGGCCAAACCTGGAGGCAAGGTTTTATTTTCCCAATTAGTCTTTCAACTCCTTTCAAAGCTCATCAAGGTGCATTTTTGTGGCTTTTCTCTTCCCTGTGCCAATAAAATAATAGCCAAAAGGCTTGAAAAAAACTCTGCTCATGGAGTTTTGTGAGGGAAATAACCACCTTTGAGTCAGGGAGGTTTTTTAATGCATTGTTTCCATAAGGGAATTCACGAATAAAAATGGATAAAATTGAATGAATGGAGTAAAAGTACTCAGGGCAATTCTTTAGTTGTGAGGGTTCAAGTGGAGTATATATTGTTCATCAGTATAATGCATTCAAATTCATAGTGTCCATGAATCAAAATTCTTTGAGCTTTCAACAATGTAGTACAGTATTACACCCGCGTGATAATCTTTTTGTTGTTTCCGTAATTTTTAATTTAAAAAATTCAGTCGGTACTAGCAGAAACTTCCTTACAGAGTTCCTCATCCTCGCGAACGGGGCATTTTACTGTACGTCAATTTCGGCTATTAGGATGATGAAATGGTAATTCTGAAAATCCTGAAAACCTTTCCTGTGCATAGGAAACATTTCATTCCAAAAAGACGATGACGGTTATGAGCAAATTTATGTGGAAATGATTTTCTCCAGCGTCCTGATGACCCTCATCTGCGGTTGGGAATAACTGTAACAGAGCTGGAAGCGCCCTACGTGTAAACAAAAGACGCGTCGTGTTGTTGCTATTTACCGTTCCTGCATTGCCAAACCGAACACCACTCGTTTCGGTCAACTTACGAGATTTACTTATATAGAAGTAGTTTTAACAGTTATCAAATACAGGACAGGAGTTTACAATCAGGGATGAACAGTGTCATTATCGAAGATGGATAGCATTGCAGCAGTGCAGCTACTGGACTGATAGTTCTTTGCTGAGAATGGGGCCAATTTGCACATTCCTTGGTATGAAGCGTTTGGGAATTGCACTTTGACCGAGTTGATAAAAGGCGAATTAAAGTGAAATCTAATCACAAGATAAACACCATTATTACAATAAACTTCTTTCAAGTTTTACAAGTTCTACAGAAAGCCAGTTGTACCATTTATAACTTCATGACTTGGTTAAAATATTTGTTTGGAAGGCATTAAAGTCTTTTATTTTTTAGGGAAGCTCGTTCTACAAACCGAAGGGGACCGTTTCATGGTCACGTTTTGTAAGTCTGGAAATCCTGACTCAAGCCTTGGTTCAAAATTATATTTAGTTTTAATTTGTAGCCCTCATGGGGACAAAAAGTTTGGAAAAATATCCCAACTTTAATGCTCAAGGGTTAAACTTTCTGTGGTAAAGGGCTCCGTTCTACTCCGCAGGAAAAAAAAATCAGATTTCCGCCATAGGTACATATTTCATTCCCATAGGTACATATTTCATTTTTTCGTATATGCTTATGGAACCACTGCAAAGTGAGGAAAAGCAAAGTCAGATTATATCCAGGAATACGGAGCAAAGTAATTTTCTAAAGTCTGACTTTTTCCACAGTGACCTCTAAACTGGGATCCTAGCTTTCAATCTTAAAACTAATCTTTGTACGATGCCACAAAAAGGGAAGGGATAAAGACGGCATATGTGAAGGTGCACCTTCTTCATTTCTGGGCTAAATATTTTTCCATCGAGAGAGCAAAAATTGACAGGATTTTCCCTGAATTTGCCCTGCACACACTGTTGCAGTTTTTTGAATTTCATCCTGCAGAGCACCCAAACTTTGCAAAAAAAGAAAGTCCAATTTTCCTGCAAAAGGGTTAAGAAGACACAAGAAGGCAATTAAATTTAGCCTGAGATTCATGTCCAGAAATTCTTTATTTCCAAATATGGGAATTTTTAAGGTCTTCTATAGCAGTGTTCATTTACCTTTTTCAGAAAGCAGGCCAGTAAATTCCTACATAATTTTCTGCAGACCGGCGAATATTTCAAAATTTTCTTGCAGACCAGCAAAGTTGTAAAAACCTTTGCAGACTTGAAAAAAGTTTTCCTTGAAAGACTTTGACAGGTATTTGAAAAGCTACTTTTTTGATAAAAAAATATGTTTAGATTAGGCAGCTATAGTGGAATTTCTTCAAACAATTTAAAAAAGGGAGTTGAAGGAAGGTTTTTCAGAACTGAAAAATACAATAATATATTTCAGAGGGTGAAAATTTGTCAGAAGTGTTATATAGGGAGAAAAGGATATTATCACATTATGATATGTGCTTGAGAATACTGTAACCCTATTCTGTCACTTTTTAAAATTGCTGCACTCGCCTACAGAACCTACAAATTAGGATATTAATCATAATGCTTCTTCATGCATTCTACCCAGAAAATATTGTAAATTTCTGATTAATTTGTTCAGTAAGTTCAGCATGGAACACCTAGAAAATCTGAGTAAAATACTGTTTGAGCTTATTTCTCAAGTGATCATGCTGGCCTTGAAGACGAGGGACACAAAGGAAGAATAGGAGAAAGATACAGTATTTCATATTGGAAAGGGCCATTAAAATTGAGTTGGGTACTGCATATGCAAGTTATAAGGTACAGTAGAATCTCATTACAACAAACTCCCAGCAGGGACTGAAAAAAAAATTTTGTAATGAAGAATTTGTTATATCAAGATTGATGGATTTATTAACAGAAATACACTTTATCATCTGTAAAAGCATTTTATTGTCTAAAGAACTGCAGTTGTTTTTTTCTCTCTGCAATATCTGTACCAATAGAAGCCTTTCACAAAATGGTTACATTTGAAAATGGATTTAAAAATTGAAGAAAGAACTCAACACAGAAGAGCATTGGAGAAATAACAGATTATCACAGATTTTTGTGACTAGCTAGGCACTGTGCTTCCAAACTCCTGATACCTTGGATATCAGATTAATCAGGATATATTTATTGTATGAGCTTTTTGCCAGTCAGCTAATATGTAACCCATTTTTAACTTCCTGTATTTTTGAGTGTGTAATTCTGCTGGAGACACATTTTTTGTCCACTACTTTGGGATGATGAGCCTCAGGAAATTATCATATGAAAATCGGGGACCAAATATCAGAAAATTCGGGACAACAAATCTGAAAATAAAATTAAAAATGTTGAAAATTGGGAAAAAAAATTGTATGACCAGAGTAATTTAAAAGAATTCATTACAAAGAGATTAATTTAAGCTGAGCCTTAAGGATAACTGCTGGGACTTCGAAAACAATTTGTTGTAATCAAAAATTCGTTAAAACGAGATTTGTTGTAATCTGAGATTCTACTGTACAATATTCTAAAATGTGGAAAGGAAAACCAGTTCTGATTTCGTAAAATTAGTTACTTATCTGTGACTCTTCTCAACATGGTTATGTCAGAATAACAAATGATCCATTTTTTGCACTTATCGTTCATCCTCCTGTTGGAAAATTTTCCCGCGAACCGGAAAAAAGTTCTGCCACGGGTTGGGGAACACTGTTCTATATTAATGGTCCGATGTCAGTGGCATTGTCATCTGGGGAATAATTTCCGTTGAATCCAAAACTGGTGACTGTTGCTCTGGTGAAGGCTAGTTCATGCTATTTCTTTTTACTCTCCATAGGTGACACTGCTTGAACAATACTCATGTTTCCGTTAAATGTTTGCCGAGAGTTGCTCAAGATACAGTGCTGATGTTTAGAATTCCGAAGCTCTGAAGTATAATTTCATAAAATTCCACGGAATGTGACAAAAACTCGAAAAGATGATTCGGCGATTTTTTTTGCGATTCTTTTCTGCTTTTCTCGTGGGATCCAAGTTATTGAAGATACTATCTACAGCATTTTAATAGTTCACACTGGCAAAAATTGTTCTACGAGGAATTGACAGTTTTATTTTTTAAATTTAAATGAAACCAAGAGAGTTAACGTCTGAACCCTCACGCCTGCTTCTTGATTTCAAGAACATTTCCCTCGAAATATTGAGTTGATTTTCTGTGCAAAATTAAGTGAAGAAATTGAGATTCCTGAATTTCCTGTATTTTCTCATATACAGCATTCGAAATTTCAAGTATCAACGCGCCTTTGGTTTCTTTTGTCGAATCATCAATAATACATATGGTACTGCGCACCTGACACGAAACACAAATTTCAAATTTCGTAAGCGGAAGAAATTCATCTGCAACATGAATTTTAAATACCCAGTAGTTACACGCATGATCTATCTAAATTCATATAAAAAATATATTGTCTAGGTGTGATATAATCATGATACTGAAGTGGTTTGAACGGAATATCATCAAGAGCAAATATGGCGTCATGCTAGAATAAAAGCTAACAAAATTCTTCTACAAGAATGGCGTCAATCATTTCTGCCTTGTATTGCATAAAGTTCCTCCGAATGACCTGCTCTACTATGAAATAGTTCAAGGCGAATCTGCATTAAAACCAACGACTGCTAATGAGTTGTTCAACAGGTTTTATAATGGTCGTCAATTGGTTTGAATCATATAACGAGCAATCCAGGGGGGCCTCAAATTTTAGAACGTGACTAGAAACGTTGCTGAAGAGAATATTTAAAGTAGAAAAATCACCGTTGGCATTTTCGGAATGTGGCCAGCAGCTCTGCATCTTTTCAAAGCTTTTCGAGAGCAATAGAACACAAAAAAATCCACGAGTATCCACGAACTCATGTTATCTCAAGTTCATTCCAGGTTGTTTTATATTCACCCTCTCTATTTATACTGCTATTCAATACCACGTTGTCATGCGGCTCATGCCAGATCTGCAAAAGTAGAAATACTTGAATGATTTCTTGATGATGTCGAATTTAAAAGCCTACTTCGACTTTCAGTAATACAGTGGGTCAAAATTTACTGCAGAAAAACAAGACTTACCCATTCAAGGGTTCGTTTATGTCTAGCAAATATTTTTTTGCGAAACAGGTTGCCTCAAGTTCTACTGCTGAAAGCAGTTTAATAAAATCCAGAAAATCTAATATCCATGTTTGACATGATTGACCTCAGGAACAAGATAATTATATTATTGGACACCATTTCAAAAATTGTCTCCGCGCTTCATGGGCAGAAATGTGAGAAAAAATTTACTGAAAAATTCTGAAATTCCACTCTCACCTATGCATATAATTCTGCATTTTTTTCATGTTTGCCTAGCCTTTGAGAACTATTCCAATAATTTATAATTGCTGAAATCTGTGATATTTTCCTCAAATTTTGTGAATGGAGAAAATTTGTCAATTTATGAAATAAGATGAGGTTTCTCAAGAGTCTTTGGATCCAATAAGTGGCAGGCTGTCTATTGATATACGATTTTAAACCTTGCAAGGCATAGTCAGGATATCTTTGAAAAATTTTGTTCCATGAGCATTGGAAATAAAAAATTTTGCATCAACAGACCAAATGGGGAAATAAACGTCTACTTTTCTAATGCTTCAGAAATTTTGCATCGAAAAAAAGTCCCTCAGTGAGTTTGTTTCCTTAATTCCTGGAATAGGAATGAATAGAATGGAACAAAAGGATTCACCTTTCGCAGTTTTTTTCCCGAACAGGCACATTTATGTGACCTTGTATCAAACTGAAATGCACCTGTTGCCAAAAAGAAAAAAAATCCGTATGAAAAGGAGTCTGCTGCCGTCCAACGGTTAAAATTAATTAAACTAGTGGAAACCAAGAACATCCAATGCAAAAATAAAATAACATCAAAATGTGTGGCAGCATTGCAGCAATTGCCAAATATTTGGCATAGACTGTATCAGCTGTATCAGAAAAAATCATGATATCTATTCAACTAAACTTCAAATGAAAATTTTTGAAAAACAGCAACACTTCAAAAAACTGGTAGCTGGCATAAGGTTGCCATGCCCATGCCCAACCTGGTCAGACAGGAGTAATCTGTTTGCAAATTATACTCATCCCATGATATCGTCATCAGGTAAAACATTGCCTTTATGTATGCCCGAGATGCCTGGACTGCAGCTATTTTTGGCTGTACGAGGTTGGTCCAGTTTTGAAGTGCAGGGAATTTTTTCAGCTGGGTTTTCCTTGAGTTACTTGACATCAATAAGTGTGAAAAATCTGTCCAACCTTCCAAATCTTGGAGGTTCTGGTGTATAAGACTTTTCAGGTATGGAAGAACAATGTCTTTTTCTGTACAAATTAAAAAAGTAGTTCCTGAAGGGTTATGAACAATAAGTGGCTTGCAGTTATCCACAGGAGAAATCCTCTTCTTTTCCCCACCAATACCAACTCGGAAGTGCATTCTAAACCACCTCAATGCAGACCAGAGTCAAGACAAAGAAAAGTCAACAAGAATGCATCATGAAAACTTTCCACCGATCGGGAGAAATCTCATTGAGGCTGAAATGGTCTAGCGTGTACAGTATTTGAATTGGCGCGAAACCGGTTTGGCGGGCGAAATGCCAGTGGTCGATTTTGCACGGACTGAGAGGCCAATTTTTTTTTCTGCGCACCCGCCTTATTCCCAGAAAGCCACTGACTCCTCAGCAGCAGTTTCACTTCCGCCTGCGCAGGAAAAAGCAGCCTCAGTTCTCGGGTTTCAATCTCGCCTGAAATGTATTTCATCTGGGGTTAATTACCGTACTTAGGCAAATTTGGAGGATATCAAAAAAGAGTTTTTGCCTGACCAGCGAAAGTCGAGTTCATTTTCGAGTGGTATTTACTGGCGATTATTCATCGATTGTCGTTTGCCAATCAAAGCTCGACAAATTATGCTGAAAAGGTCTATAGTTTCACCGGGGATACACTTAATACCTGTTTTCGTTGAAGGATTGCTGCTATACAGAGTGGATTTTTGTGATGCAAATTTATATATTTATGCACGAATGCGCAATTGATGGAAACGTGAGAACATCTCTTCCTTCAGTTTGTGTACGAATGAAGGGCCAAATTCCGAGAATTTTTGTGTGTTTTCTCATTCATCATAGCTTCAAATATGTGCACAGAAACATTTGCGTGCCCGTTTCATGATATAATAAAGAAATTAACAAAAGGTATACTGAAAACCGCCGTTCATGGAAAAACATGCGCAAGCAACATCGTCAATGTAGTTCAATGAAAAATGAGAAAATGTATCCATTTGCTTGCTGGCAAGTAGATATTCAGAATTTAAATCACTTTGAGTTTTCAAAACCAAAATGGAATTGATCACCAAATATTTCAGGAAGTGCATGATGAGAAATTAACCTCTGTAAGTTTATACATCATTTCAAATTATTTGAGATCATCGATTTAAGAAAAAGTACCGTATAATACATCAGTGGAATCACAAAAAATGCCGGGATACAGTTTGAAGAAAATACAGTTTAATTTTTCGCAGCTTATTGCGAAATTTCGTCTTAATTTTAATTTATTTCTGAGGCGAAAATCTTCGGTTTAAAATACGAAAAATGTGAGTTATTGCATAAGTTATCAACTTTTCGTTCAAAATACGTATACTTATGTGCTCTTGCAGTAAAAATTAACTGAAAACATATTTTGAAATCATGGCATAGATATTTTCAGATTTTGCTAACCAAGTGCTTCTTGGTGATGAGGCATCTTGAATCTCTTAAAATGCGAAAATACGCTTTAATGCTGGATAATAACCCTTATATCAGTTCCCATCGCACTAATTTCAGAATTTTGCTCATTCAATGCATTTTTGGCAATTTTTTCCAGTGTGAAAAGTATTATAGGCGACCATCTCAAATGAAATTATTGGAAATATTTCCTCGGGTGCAAAATATCGGTAGCGCGCTTTTTCATGCACAATTTCGAAGCATTGATGAATTTTCGAATTGAGCTTTTGGAGTTTGTCTGTGTAAAACGAAGAAGAAAAGGAACCGAAGTCAATTTATAAATAATTTTTTAAATCCAAAACACAAATAGTTGCTCAAAACCATTTGCATTAGCCAACCGAAAAATCTCTGCTGTATATTCACGTCATCAAATATGCTCACAGAATCCGTGGATGGAAATCATCATAACGCCAACTTCTCAAATTTGCAGGCCTATATTTAAAAACAAAAGCGGAATAGACTCAGTGCCACGAAAATATGTTTGAAATAAAAATATGAAATTCGGATCGATCGGATGGGTTTCACTGCTGGAGAACTTGGATTAGCTCGGGGGTCCTGAGTGCAAAAAATGGCAACGATTTGTGCGGGTTGCTCGACGCCGATCACCGATCGGTACCTCGTCGGTGTCGCAGATCGGCTTTGGCACGCATCTTGCGTCCGTTGCGTCGACTGCAGTGTCGTGCTCACAGAACGCTGCTTTTTCCGCGACGAGAAGCTCTTTTGTCGACAGGACTTCTACGCGTGAGTCCCATCTCGAACTTTTCTTTTCCTCGAATATTTGAATGTCTTTCTAGATTTCACTGAAAAAAAATCAATCTCAAGTTTTTAAAAGACGGGTTCCTTGCTCAAAAAATCAAGAGGAGAAACGTTCTTTCAACCTTTCTTTCCCAGTTGATGGCTTTTTGCACGTATCCTTCAACTGCGACGGAAGAAAATTGAATCAAGAATTTTTTGAAAACGTCATATTGAAATGTATGCATGCTGAAAGAGAATAGCATCCCTAGCATTTATATAGACGAATTAATAAAGACCGTTCCAGGCCAATCAATAATGCAAAATCTTTGAAAATTCACTCGAAAATTATGGTCTATGTACCAACCTATTTTGATAAAAAAAAACGAAACGCATCTGATTCTTATGAACGTTAAAGATGCATAAAATTTTAAGAAATTAATGAAAAGGCACTCTCCTAAATCTTAGAAGACCACGGAAAAGTTTTAGCCTTATTTGATATGTCCTAAAATATTCTTATAAATTGTTCACTCAACCAAAAATTTTCTGGAAACGGGGTGAACAACTTTTTCCATCAAATTGTGCTCGGTGAATGCCACGTGTTGTGATTTTTGTCACAAACCAAAAAGATATTACGGGCATGCATTATTCTTGAATTTTTATGTATATTGTGTTCTGTTTCCTTGTAGTACCTCTACACTTCCACAGTACCACAAAACGCCAGGAAATTTGGAGGGGGGGGGGGGGGGGGGGGACAGGGAAAAGTTTTGAATTTTGTCAATGCTGACAATTGGCAAATGAAGCTTTCACAGTACATAAATCAATCAATCAACTCATGATTTCCCCAAAAATTTGCACAAAGGAAACTTGACTGAGAAAGACGTTGAAACTGATAGACAGAGCTTGATGCTAAACATTTTTCAAGCTTAGTAAATAAATAATTTGACAAAAGAAAACATGTTTCCAGACACTGTTTGGGTTGATTATAAAGAAGAATTTCTTTTCAAGTTTTTTTTAACCATACTTATATATATAAGGAAACAGCAGGAGAGGCTTCCAAGTAAAATTGTTTTTGACTGTGAGATAATTTTTTAACTTGTGCACAAATTGTTCTGAATGTGAAAAATGTTGAAAGTGCTGCGCATAGCTGATGCCCTGAATATTTTGGATGTTTTATATCCTTTTGCAAAAGAAGATATTTTAGCCAAGCAGAATAATACAAATTTCCGAAGGCTGGAATACATATTTTTTGCAAACTTCAACTAGATGAATAATCAATAAAGTTCAGCAGCGACAGATCCTCTTCCTATGCTTATGAAGGTGCTTTTGTACGTACATAACATGAAAATTTTCTGCAGTTGACAGCAAAGGACCAGAAAAATGTTTTTGAAGAGAGAATTTCATTGCGCATGAAAAGCCATACAACATGGGGAAAGAAAGTTTATTTTACTCAAAACAATTTAGTCATACATAGAAAATCATGGCGGACAAGATTTTTTTTGAGAGTGCCCACCTGTAGTACATTATGAAGCTCAAGAACATTTTGTTTTTCTGCATACAAATACAGCAAACCTGTGTATAACATACTTAATTTGTGCCACAGACCAGTCTGTTGTGTGAAAAGTCTATTATAGAAATTCAATTACTGTATTAAAAATCATAATTTTTACTTTTCATCACCAATTTTAAACCAACATAAGTCTGTTAAGTGGAGTTAGTCCTTTGGGCAGGAGGGAAAACCACCACCAGAGGCAATCTGTTGTGAAAAAATCCATTGCATGGGAGGTCCATTGTGCAGGGGTTAACCGTAAATCCTGTCTCTGATGATAGAAAACATTATACACATGTTTACAATGGTTAATGTGGAATTTGAGAATTTTGGGACAATTTGAGTTTTTCCACAGGGAGTGTACCTGACAAAGCATTGATTTTGGGAAAATAGTTATTCCGTCAAATCAAACATAGGAGTAATTTAACCTTGGAGGGATGAGCAATTGCAAGACATCTCAACTCACCAATTACCAAAATAATATTCTTGCCTATGCTTGCACAGTTCATTACCCATTATTTGCATTGCTGTATGATTTGTAATGGAATTGGTTGCTGAGGTGAAATTTTGTGTAAGAGCCTGACTAAATTTTGCTTGAGGCACATGATGTTTTATGGTTGGCTAAATATCTGAGCTAGGTGCAATCGAGTTGAACCCAACTGAATTCCAGGGTTTTTGAGCAGTGAAAAATCTCTTTGAATCCAAGATGACTCAGTCTGTATCTGACTTCATTTTGGTCTGTTTGCTGAGCCAGTGTCATCTGTCATGGGTCCATTGGATCCCAGACAAAGGAATTGAATTGTGCAGCCA
>CAJPEX010004139.1:0-23741 GCA_905338405.1 Notodromas monacha
TCTTTGCGTACAATAAGCGAAGCCGGTGGAAATTATCACTTGGATTTTAGAATTTGTAAATTTTGAAGGGGATTTACTTTCGGAATTGCGGAAAACCCCGCAGATGAAGACAAGGAAATTATAATACTGTACGACTAGAAAATCGAATATTTCCAGAAGAAGCCAAAACTTTGATGGACGTCTTTTAGGTTTGTTTTAAGCTTTCTGAGACGTGAATTGATGAAGAAGCGGAAATTATTCAAAAATCTGAAAAAATCGTTGCTCTTTCAGGTCTGATAAATGCACCCAATACCATATATATGATGATGACTTCGCAAAAAATAAAAACGAATATAACTACTTTCTGGTGCATAAAATGCGTCGTAAAAGGCTATTTCGCCGATTTTGATCTCCGTTGTGTGATCTGAATTAATGATATGCACTTGGTCTGAGTTTCAAAATTCACTTTCCAATATCAAAACACCCAAGTACTAATGCATTAAAGGGCTGATGATTTCCGTTTCACCACTTCAATACGTTCAAAACTTTATTTTATGTTTAATGTTTTATTCACCTCAGAGATTATGGTTCATTTTCTTTTATTCCCGTTGAAGACGCACTTGTGGTCAATGGTTTCCTGCAATTACGTGAGATTGTGGGAAATTTACGTGTGCAATTAAAATTCGCGTTGTTTAGTTTTTCTGTGATACATAGGCCCGAAGCATTAAAAAAATAACGCATTTTTCATATTGTTTAGAATTTAAAACCTTATTTTTTGTGAAACCATGCTTTCGCAGCAGATGAGTCTGAAAATTTATGGAATGTTCTAATTTTGTTTTACCCATTATTTCTGCTACACCAGAATTTCAACAGCCTCAAACCTTATATTAATAAATGTCAGTCAAACAAAATTACTTTATTTTCATAATTAAATTAATAAAAAATGAAAATAGTCTGAAAAAAAATTAAAAAAATTTAAAAAACTTGAACAAATTTAAATTTCAGTCTTCTCGCAAAATATTTTTTTTTGTGGTAAATACAATAATTCCTCAAGACACGTGTAGGCTTCATAATGATGAACTTCTGAGAATTCCATGCGAAGTTACCCATTTATATGGACAAGATTCAAGAACACTATGAAAAAGAAAACGAAGAGAGTAAAATTGCCTGGGCATAATCAGGGGCATTTTCTGCCCCAGGCAAAGCGTGGGAAATCACCCACCAGCAGACGACCCCTACTTCCGACAAGGAAATAAATAAGAAACAAAAATTTAAAATTGGCCTCACATCCGGTGCCGTCTTCCTCTTCTTTATTGCCAGGGTTATTTTCCAGTATTCGAGAATGAAACGAAAATAATGCAGAGAAACGAGGCGAACGCGTGGGATTCACATTTATTTTTTTCTGTCGGTGTTACTTCGAAAAAGAAAGAGAAAAGCATGATTCCTGCAGAGGGCAGGAAATATTAATATATTAGAGAAAAAAATAAAGAAAATAACGTGTGCTCACATGTGTAATCAAATGGCGCCCCACGATTTTTTTTTCGGGTGCATAGTTTTCCCGGAAATTACTAAGGATTGACCGGGGTTTTACATTTTCTCCAAGCCACGCAATATAACGGGGAAATTTGTTTTCATTATTATTTCGATATTCCAGTTACATGGAAATGCTTTTCATACTGAGCATAGAACCCTCAGGGCATTCGAAGTTCATTTCACAGATGTGTACAAGCAGGCATGAACATGGTGTTCAAATAACAGCTATCACTTTTCCAAAAAAAAAAAAAGAGACCCGACTTTTATCATGCATTTTTCTCCGAAACAATCGCAGTTTTACTGCATATATTTCTACTTCTAGCAACTGCTGAAAGTAAGAAATGGAATAATATAAATTTCTTGTTGAATATTTCTGAGGTACAGAGGTGTTTTCGCAGAGTTTCGACAATTGCAAATCATCGGGAAAGGCAATGGTTTCAAGGAAGAAAAATTCGGGAAATGTATTATTTTCCAATACTGTATATGAAAATACGCCATAAATTATGTGAATAGCTCTGATTTATGCGCTTTTGATTTCAAGCATTTTTTCTGCGAATATATAAGACGAATGTCGATAAAATTGGATTTCTTCAGATTTGAAGAATTTTGTCCCTTAAATTTACTTTCAATTTGCCAGTTTGACCAACTCAAAATAAAAAATTAAAAATCGTATGTAGTTCTGCAAATTTCTTTTGATAATGCAGATTAACCAGGAACTTTTTAATGATGACTAAACATTATCTCTTCATGCAACATAAATTTTTCTCGTAACTTTAATTATACCGGCAAACGTGAGTGTATGTCAATTTACTTGAGTCAAGATTAAATTCCTTGACGTCAAAGAAATAATTGGACTATTTAAAGCGCATCAAAACGAGAAGATCTTTCCGGAAGCGAAACTAACGATCCCGTGCCCCCCCCCCCCCCCAAAAAAAAATGAGGACCACCTGACGTGCTCAACTGGTACAAGGGGCTTTCAAAAAGTGCAGTTAAAGCATTTTCGATTTCAATACTGTTTTCGTTCAAGAGCTCCAGTCTTTTAAAAAATCGTTCCAGACAAATCCTTGAATTTGATGGTATACAGTATTAAGTGTGGTCAACTGAATTAATCCGAGGAACTTTTGACAGATTTTCTGTCAGCATCTTTTTTTCGTTTGGAAGTTTAATATACCATGTAAAAGAAAGTAACCCTGGAAAGGGAACAAATATTTTGCGGGACTCAAATAAAACCATCACTGGTGATGAAGGTAAAGTAGTCTTTGAGCCAAGTTCAAAATCTTAATTTCAAATTCCCAATTCTGAAACAACTTCAAAAAGAAAACCGCAGAAAGTATTGACCAATCCCATAAAATCTTCCTTGTTGAAGGTGGGCTTGACATATTTAAAAATTAGGAGCAGCGCATTATCATTTATAATGAATTTTCAAAAACGGAAATCCCAAACATTTACATTTGGAAATACAGTGGCCCCCCGCCTAACAGACCTCCCATGTAAGGGATTTTCGCCAAACAGACCAGCTCTGCAAGCAGTTTTTTCTCCCGCCCAACAGACAAAATCCGCCAAACAGACTTCTTTTGGTTTAAAATTAGTGTTGAAAATTGAAATTTTTTATTTTTTATGTAATTGAATTCGTGTAAAGGACTTTTTGTCTAACAGACTCGCCCCTTGCACGAATCAAGTCTGTTAGACGGGGGTTGACTGTATATCTGTCATTCCTTTTTCAGATCATTTAAAGGTACTGTACTTTGTTTTGTCAACTCCAAATTTTCAGGTTACAACTCTGAACAGTTTTCCCGGGGTTTGAATAAAATTCTAATTTAAAAAAATGGAATCCATTCCAATAATTGCTTCAAACAAAATATTCCATGGACTTGAAAAACCTGAGTATATTTCTGCAAGGTATCGAAAATTCATACACCTGGAATTGAAAGAAATTTTCCGCTCGAACCTTTCTGTAATTCACAATCATTGAGCTAAGAAAGGTAACTACTTCATCCCAAATTCCATTTCAAAAATGTTTTTCCTCCATTTATTGAAGGAAAATTGAAATATTTAGAGCCCACAACTTGCTGAAATTTGATGCTCATTCCTTTCTTTTATCCAGGATTTTTTTTCGCATGCACCAACTTTGTTCTTCCAGCGACGAACTTCTTAAAAAAGCACTTTAAAAAAAATATATACGTCGCGCTTAAACGAAGATATAAGCCTCCAGAAAGCAGCAGTTTGCGCCTGTGCATAAATGTTTCGTCATATTAAGTCGTAATAAAAGGGTGTTTAAGGCGGACTTTGCAGAAAACCGCGGGTGCTTTTCCCGTACTGCATTTCGTGGGCAGTGAAATGCGGTGACCTTCTTAGTGAAACCGGTTCAGTATCTGCCTAATTGGAATCTCCCGCGGGTATCGAGAACATCATCTTCAGCAGTGGCCAGTCGGCGAATTCCAGATGCCCGCCGTCAGGTTTTTTTTTTTTGTTATTTTTTTGCCTGTGTTCCAATAACTCTGGAATATATATAAACCTGTTTTTCTTTTGTCCTGCTCTGAGACTTGTTTCCGAACTGAACGAATAAAAAGACGAGAGGAATAAAAATAAAATAAACCATCGAATGGTCCATGATGGGGGGTCATCCCACCAAAAAGTCGTTTCGCACTCACGCCCACACTTTCATCTTGTCCTCTGTATAAGTTCCTCGTAAATGTACAGTTCATGTCCTTTTCATAGCCGCCATATTTTTTTTTCGTGGGCAAGATAGATTTGAAAGGTTCTGAAAATGACACCCGACTTTTACATGAGATTTTCAAAGAAATGAGCGTCTATTGAACGCCATCTATTGCATCCAGATCAAGTACGTACGTGTTTTGTCAAAAGATGTTCATTAGAAGTAAAACCTGGCGTTGCTGTCATTAAAAAAAAATTCCTACTGGGACTTCGTATCGTATCTTTATCATATACTGTATCTGACTTTTCTTCTGAAATCGAGTGGTATGCAGATTATGCAGAAGATTTGAAAAGTAAATCTTGATGGGAATTTATAATATTTTTCCATATCTGCTGTAAAGTTCAGTTTTCCTCTTTTTTAAAAAATATTATTGAAGTAAAAATTATTATTTGCAAATCACTTGAAATATTAAGCAGCAATAATTAGTGTTCCTGTCATTGAAAATAGTATTTATCTTGGGCTTGGAATGTAATGAATGTTGGGGACCTGGTGCCCCAGCATGATGTGTACCTAATTATTGAAGCAAGCTTAAATTGGATGGAAACATCACCCAAGAACAAAAACCGGTAGCATCAAGAGCCCCAGAAAAACCATGAAACTTCAAGAACTTCTGTTCTCTGAGTTTCTGTCTGTCCCACAGATGTCTCTGACTCAGATCATCCTGGCAAATCCCAGGCCTCTAAAAATTGCCTGATCTCCAGCCAGAGTGCTGGATCAAGGCCGATGACAATAAAAAATAAAAACACCTTTTATTCCCAATGTCATCATCAGTCTGAGCCTAGCTGTTGTGCGGTGAATGGTCAGTTACTAATTCAAGCTTGCTGAGAGGTTTTTGCTGTTCATTAATCCTTGTGCTGCAAAGTGTGGATATTTTTGCAAAATGTTGTGCCAATGGGCACTGCAAATTATTATAATGAAATAATAATAATACGTCGTATTATGAAAAAAACGTACTTTTGTACCAAGTCCTAAGTTGGGAAAAAGTCCAAGGTTTTTTTATAATCCTGCAGAAAAATTTCAATGAACATTAAAAAAAATCCCTCCATGGGGGGCATTTTTTCTGCATTCCTAGCATAGGATTTGCTTGGAAAAATCTTGTAAACAAAAAAAAAATGTTTTCCCCCAGATTTTTCCCAACTGAGGCCTCCTCAACCTGGGCACATTTCAGTAGCCTTGGGTCAAACTGAAATGCACTGCCCCCCAGAAAAATCCCAACTCTGCTGCACACTGAGAAAGAACCCTCTGCCATCCAAGGGTTAATATCTTTTGTGACTTGTTCAAATCGTTGCCTTTGTTGGGACAATCAACTGAAATACAGGGTAAAGTTAAAGTAGGGATTCTATCAAGAATCTACACCCTTGTCCCAGGCTGATTTTGCATTTAGATTTCTAATTTTCTAGATCCACAGCCAGTATTTTCATGCCTATGTTGTGGTGACTGTTGTCCCCAATAATGAACAAGTGATGCAGAGTCTGACTAAGTTAAAAAAAAGTTTCTTGCACTTCAGATGCTCTCTGTTGAAATCAAAAAAGGTTTTGAAGATCAAAAAGCAGCCAACATTCATGCACATTTTAAAATGTCTGTGTTGGACTGGAACTGCCATGGACCTCAGCTGCATACCACTGTACTTGTATATTTGTGTAACCAATGTGTTCCAATTGGGTTTAAAATAACAATTGGTGTTGTTTGCATGAGCCATTTTTCATTCAAGAGAATGTCCATCATCTTGGACTACGAATTTCACCAGAGATTGACGAATGCCAAGGAATTAAATCCGTATCAATCTTCTCTGGCAGGCAATTTTGGAGATTGGGAGGTGTAACACAGAATCTAATTTAAATATTCCCTTTCGTCATGGTTCTGTGCTCTTTCTCAGATGAATAAATGAATGAATCTCAATACACTTCCAATTCAAGCATAATCACAGCCACTTTGAAACACAATTTTGCATTTGAACATGCGTTGTTTCAAATTTTGGAGGACAAATGCGTGTGTTTTCCCATTGCTGTTGGTATATTAATTTATCACTTCTGTCAATGTGATTATAGATATTAAAAAAAAATTAGGTTTCAAGTTTTATGACAATGAACAAAATCTTGAAATCAAAAAGTACAGTTGGTACCTTGAAATTAGACTTCCTGCAATATTGGACCATCCCAAAATTTGGCAGTCAAATTTTCAGGGAAGCTGACTTTCATTTGACCCTTGCGCTGAAAATCAACCTGCTTTAGCCTTTATTTTATGTTTTTGCATTGATGTGTTTGAATTTAATGAAGCCTCTTGCATTTTGACCACTTTGCAATTTGACCCAATTTTGGTACTGGATTAGGGCCAAATTGCAAGGCACCACCTGTATACACAGTATTGAATAATTTTCAATTGATTTGCATACCTTCTTGCTTCAAATATTTTGCAGGAAAAAAGCAAGTGAGGGCAATTATCATATAAAGTTTACTGTGAGTATGGAAGGAACATATTTTTGCTTTTCTTTATGCAAAAATAGTTTTTTGACAAGTGCATTGTTTTCGTAAGCAAGGATTGATTATGATTTGAATAAACAATGGTTAGATGGTTCAAGAAGTTGATGAGTACATTTTATTCAACTGGCGAATTACGTTACGATTCCTACACAAAAGTCGTTTGCAAAGCGCCTTCGCCATAATTTCGCAGCAAAAAAGATAAAAATAGTTTTCGGTTTCCTGGTTTAATGACTCGTTCATAAGGAGAAAAACAGGGGTTTTCTTATTTACTTCAATGAGAAGAATAATTTGACCAAGTAAAGCTCGAAGCTTGGGAATGTTCGTGAATATCGTACAAGCTGTTGGAAACTTCTTTCAAAAATATAGGTCTTGAAAAATGACACCAGCGAAAGCATTCGCACAGAAAGCGGAAAGAAATCGGGGAAATTAAAGTATGCTCCATTTCTCACCGAAAAGTCAAACCAGGGTAAAAAAAAAAATATATATATAACTTTTGCTTCTCATTTGCATCTCATTCTTCGCCGAAAAAAAAAGCATGTCACCCAGTTTCCTTCTCCGTGTTCAATACTTCTGCCACCTGCTGTTCGTGTGTTGTTTTCATCAAGTCTCTTGCGGAAAAAAAAATAATAATGAGAGCGAAGGAAATTTCGGTCAGTGAGTGTTCTCCTTTTGATTCCTTGGTGATTGACTCACGTCACGTGGATCCTGGACGGATGAAAACCTTCTCTTTTCATCTTCATCAAGGTGTGGAGAAGTTGATTAATCTTTCAAAATTCCCTGTACTTTTGTTTTGGCAAGTTTAAAAAATATTCCCACGGGAAAGCGAAAAATTCGCAGGTCCGTGACGAGGAAATTTATAGGAACGAATGCCGTCCAGAAAGCAATTTTTCGTTAATCCGTGGCCCGAAATTTGTCACTGCTATCCTTTATTGCGAGGACACACAAATTCACATTACATTTCAATGACAAGACCAGCAAAAAATAAAAAGACCATGATTACTGTAAATTCATGGAAGAAGGGAATAATTTCGTGGGAGACCCGGGCGCGGAAGCCGGTACTGATTATGATTCATAGCACTTAAATTCCTTTTGTACTTTTCAAATTTTTGTTTCATTTTATTTTTCACGGTGTTGGGACATGAAGGTGAAGATAACCTTCCTGTGACATGGGGGAAACCACGGAGCCGTTGATTTTTAGCTTTTCCTGTTGATGACGGTGTGAAAGAGACGTTGAATAATGTTTCCGATGATTAACATTTTTTGTCTGGATTCGAGAAGGCTTTTTTTTCGTGTGATGAATTTTCACCTTGAATCATGTACCGTATACAAGAACCTTCATTTCATATCAATGATGGGTGAATCGTGAGAAATGCAGGATTAATCTAATTTATGAGCAGTAATTTATACATATTCGCCTTGAAAAGAGAGTCAGAGCCTTGATGCGAAAAGTACCCATGCGATGATTCTTTTTTAATTGGCGCAATAAATCAGAGACTATAATCCTATGTTCATTTTTTTGTTTTTTAGACATCCCCCTTGAATAATAAATAAGAGCCTTGATGAAAAATCAGCTACACGGAAAGATTTTCTTTCACATATGGTATATGAGAAAACCAGAATCTGGCTTATTTTTTGCAAGGTTATTTTCAAAAGTCATGCAATTTAGCAGAAGATAATTACAGGTGGACTCTCTCTCTACACCAATCTTGTCTACATGAGTGTTCTCTACACAGCAGAATCTCATTACAGCAAAGTTTTTGGGACCTTAACCCTTGATGGGTGGCAGAGGGTTCTTTTGCATTGCACAAAAGTGCCAGGATTTTTCACAGGCTCCTGTGTTTTGGTTTGACCAAATGTCACCAAAATGCAACTTTGGCTGAGTAGCCAAAGTCAGGATCAATCCTGCAAAAAGAAAGTCATTGTCCTGAGAATCCCCCAATGATAAAAAAACTGCCACCCAACAATAACTGTTTTCTTTTTTCTTGCAAATTTTTCTGAAAGAATGCTAAAAAAAATTTGGGATTTTTCCTGACTTTGGCTCTTTTAATCATTTTGGTCCCCTTTTTTTCTACTCCTTTGGGCACAATATTTTGTGGATAAATCATGGCACTGCTGCCCAAGGGGTCAAAAAGCTTCATCATGAAAATTTTGTTAAAACAAAATGCAAATAGCATTGTAACTTTTGCTGGACAGGGACAAAAACTAATGCCTGGCAAAATAAAATTCTTTTTGACAAGATTTGTTTTAACAAGATTTTACTGTAAAGCACATTTTTTTTGGTCACTGGGATTCTCTCAAGGGATTTTTTCTCTATATATGTACAAAGAAGTTCAATCTACAAATTTTGGTACTTTCCTGTTATCTCAGTACCTACTTTCCTGTTATCTCTGTAACTTCCCTCTGACCAATTTAACCTGACCTAACCTAACTTTACCTAACCACCTCCCATAATCAGTTTCTGCTTTCTTTGGGTTTCTGCTGAAACTAATTTTTGGAGGCAGTTAGGTAAAGTTAAAGTTTACCTAACNACCGGTGAAGTGACAATGACATGTTGAGACATGAGAAGTAAAATGACATCATCGAAACAAAAAAACCGTTTGCGTTCTTTGAATTTGGGAATTGTCAAACAAGCCCCCTTGCTCCCACTTTAACGTAAAAAAAAGGTAAAATCTCTGTTTCAATTGTTTTTACGCATGGATTTTTTTTTTCAAGTCTAAGGGTTGCAGTTTTCAATGCACCGCACGTAAAATGCGGTCCGTAACCCGGTTGCAGTCCGTAAGTTGGGCGGATTTTTGACAAACGGACCCGGTCCGTAAGTCGAAAATCCGTAAGTCGGGCGGTCCGTAAGTCGGGGGCCAACTGTACCTACTTTCCTGTTATCTCTGTAACTTCCCTCTGACCAATTTAACCTGACCTAACCTAACTTTACCTAACCACCTCCCATAATCAGTTTCTGCTTTCTTTGGGTTTCTGCTGAAACTAATTTTTGGAGGCAGTTAGGTAAAGTTAAAGTTTACCTAACGGCCACCCAAACCAGTTTCAGCAGAATGCGGAAAAATAAAATTCACAGTTTCTGGTAGGTTGTTGGGATTTTGAACTTGTCCTAAATATTTGTCTGGATGGTAGTGCAGTCTAGGAATGAGGTACTGAGATAACTGGAAAGTACCCAAATTTTTTTCCAATCCTTTGAATGTTGCTGTCAAAAAGTATTTGGGATGAATACTGTTTTTCTTCTTAAATTGCTTACACCGTTGTTCGAGAGACTGTTTTTGTATCAAACATTGCTGCCTTTTTGTTTCAGAATGCTTATTAAAGATGCGTTGGAAGAAAAAACACTGATGAATTTTTAAATTTAAAATGTGCGGCTTTTGTGTGAAAAACTGCTGTGACATCAAACAGCAGCGATAAATAATCATAGAAAGTATGAAGCTGATCTCATGGATCCGTCCAAAAAGCCCCAAGCTTCTCCAACTAACCGACGCACCTCGTCGTCGCTGTCGCCATCTACCGTCGTCACTCGCATCAGCCTTGCCAACGACAGCCAAACAAACCCGATACCTTTTAGCAGTCGTCGTCGTCACGCTACTCGCACTCGGTTTCATGTTCGAGCTGTCGAGTCTCGTCACGAGTGCTGTCGACAGCAGCCGTCGTGGACCCGAGCCCATCATCACAGAGACCACATTGAGAATAGTGGATTATTTGCAGAGGCCCGAGGCGTGTCGTCGACACGCAGACCGAACTTTTGCTGTCGTAGTTGTCACTTCTCATCCTGGGAATCGTGTGCAACGCGACACCTGGCGGGAGAATTCGCCAGCCAAGGAATTGGCAGATATTGGACTTAGGAGAGTGTTTCTCTTGGGGAGGATCAATCCGAAGCAGACTGGATATTTGCAGGTGCCATTTTTCATGTAATTTTTTCTTCTTCAAAAATTCGTTTATTTCAGCGAAGCCTCGATTAATGAACTTGATTCACTGCAGTGGAAAGTTCGTTATATAAATCCTCAGGGTTCATTTAAAGGGTTAGGTTGAAGTTGGACCTTGCTTTCGTTTCATTTCCCTCTCAGTTAAAAGTACTCATCTTTATTTGATTTTTTTGTGTGGTGCAGATGTCCTTCGAGACAGTTTAATTTAAATGCTCCTCGTTTAAAACCTTTTTCCTTTTGTCAATCACCCATTAAAATTAAAATTTCCTGAGACTTCTGATTCTTCGCCTGCTGATCCGGGGAAAAAAGTAAGTGTCATATATAAATCCAGCAAAATTCCAATATTGACGCAAGAAAAAAAATGTAAAAACTATATGGAATGGAAATCTGCCATTATTGTCCTGATAAATAAATAAAATATTTTAATCGGCTCGGTACGTCCTTCTGTTATGGATTTTTCCGGAAAACTTTAAAACTTTTACGGTGTGTTATAGTCAAATCGAATTAGTTGAAGTATTAAAAGCATTTGAATACTAAAATATGTAAATTTAGAAAAGTGGACTCAAGTTGAATAAAATAAGCCAATAATAATGACTGCATCAGCCAAACGAATTGAACCAGTTATTGTGCCATAAATGATGCTCATCTGCATGTATACAGGCCAAAATAATGAAGCAGGAATTCTGTTTGGCACCGATTTAGTAAACATGCTTTTTTTATTTATTTAGGGATTATTTTGTTTAACCTCATGATTGAAAAAAAATGTTTTTTCAACAGTTTAAACTGAAATAATGCGCATTTTATGCGGAATGAATTATTTGAGCAAAGTTCACCTCAAGAAGAACGATTTTCCGAGAGAATCGTTGGAAACATCATTCCATCTGCATTTTCAAAAGAACAAAGCTGCTCTTTTAGGTTTGGATAAAAATCTGTTCAATAATGGTCTTACACGAATGGGGAAGGTCCATAAAAACTGATGGAACTTTTTTCGACAGCGTGGCCTGCACCACAAAAATAGGTCATAAGTTCAATTCTGAATCCAGAGCTCCATTTGATAAGACTGAATTTCCAAAACCGTTTTCCTGAAGGATCGAAATCCATAAAATAATGTCCGCAATAATATTTCCCACCAAAGAAAATATCACACGTTTACGGTCTCTAAACTTCCACGATGAAATGCAGCAGAATTCTGTAGGCAAATTTTTTATGAATGAAATTCTCCGCATTAGCAAAAAAATTATACATATGTATATATATTTTATTGAGGGTGTTTAAATACATTTTCCAATGCTCTTTTCTTCAATTCCTTCCGTTTTATATTACTTTAAAAAAAAATCAGAATGAAAGCAGCTGCTGTAAACAGAACTTTTAAATGCCAATATCGAGGAAATGGAGTAGAACAACGGGGGAGACACAAGAGGAAATTTTTATTGCATTTATTTTTTAAAATCCATCCACAACAAGTCCTTTGTGGTCAACACTTACGTGCTACTAACTAGGTAAGAATCAGTACTCATTTCGCCCGACATGAGCTGGATTTATTCCGTTGAACTGGGTTATATTGACCCCGTCATCAGAAACCAGTTTCCAAGGGTGGATGTTAATCAGTGATATTTCACGCCGCTATTCCAATTTTTTTTTTCGTTTCAAAATCGAACGAGATGTTGCTTGGATTTTCTCCCGGGTCTGTTTGCTCAATGTAAATCCAATTTTGCAGCATCCACTTTTACGACAGGTGTCCTGATCAGTATTCAGAATACGAAATATTATGCTTGCATCAAAGAAAAAAAGTATATATATTTATTTATATTTATATTTACATTCGACAAAAATGCAAACTTTCACCTTGAGTAATAAAACACCTTTTCTTTATTTTGGCAAAAAGAAAATGTGACACGCGAGATTTCGTGCGTGTACTTCATCTAAAATATATTTGACGTGTAAACCGAGCATAAATGTGAGTTCATTGATCTTTCAATCAAGAATAAACAAGATTGTCAAAGAAAAAGGCCACATTATTTATAATACTGAAAAAAATCGGCGATCATTTTTGCGGTATATTCATGGTAAAAAAAATAAAAAAATACTAATTTCCCAGCGTTGATTTTTCGTATATGCACAACGAAACCCGACACTCGAATCATGAGAAATTTTATATCGCAGATTTTCAATTTTGAAGAACAAGCCAGTCACTGAAGATTTGCCTGTGAAAAATCCAATTCCCAAGGAAATACTGTATGTATTCGCTGCAGCTTTTGTTGAAATAAAATTCCATTTTAGAAGCCAAATTTAGATATAGCATTTTTCTTGCAAAGAAATTCCTATGTTGGCTCGATTGACTAAATCTTAACATGAAAACGGGCTGAAAAAGAAAAACTACTGGACATTATATCCTCAGCATATTTTTCTTCCATCCACAGGCAAACCAGACCTCGATTGATGACGAAATCGAACTGCATGGAGACATAGTCCAGGGTGATTTCCAAGAAGCCTACAAAAACTTGACATTGAAACACTTAATGGGTCTCCACTGGGCAGCAACCAACTGCCCCGGGGCATCCTACGTGATAAAAATGGATGACGACATAGCCGTCGACTTCTACCAACTCGCCACGCGACTCCATACGCGGCGTCCGACAAACTCGCTTCTCGGATTACTCCAGCTGCAACTAGATGTCGTTCGCAATCCCGGCTCCAAGTGGTTCGTACCCGATGACGAATACAGCGCCGGGACGTATCCCAACTTTTTGAGCGGTTGGGCTTACGCGGCGTCCATGGACGCCGTCAAGGACATAGTTTCTTTGACGACCAATGTGAATCACACTTTTTTCTGGATCGACGATGTGTTGGTGACTGGGATCCTTGCTGAGGAGTTGGGCATCAAGCGAGAGAGTCTCACTTCCTACTATTCTGTTTACAAGGTACTGTATGTCTATTCTGATGTGATCCACGGCATAATTTGAGAAAAACATAACTTGATCGAGAACCATTTTTTAATCTGGGAAATTCGGTAAAAGCTCGTCAACCACCGCACAGATGCGCATCCATGTTTTCCAACGAAAAGTTCACAATTCCCGAACTCTACAGTATTCTAAAATTACAGGAGAATTTTGTTGAAATAAATCTTGCCATGAGTCACGATAATTTGTTTTCAGTGCATGTCCAGTAGTCACAGTTCGTTCCATGAAAACGAATTTTTGATGAAAGCAGCAAAGCTTTTTTGAGGTTAAAAATGTTTCTTCGTGAAAAGAATTTACTCTGGGTGGACTCTTTTCAAAGAGACTCAAGAAACCTGAAAAAAGTCGTTGTAGAGAAAATTTCATTGTATAGATAGAGAACCTGTATAATATGGGGAGAGAATCCCATGGGACCAAATGTAAATTTTTTATTGTTGAAAAAAATTCTACAGGTCTGGAATTGGCCAATTTGTAGTAAAGACATCTTTATAACATTTTTCCTATAGGATTTCTACTGGGACTTTAAAAAAAAGTTTATTTTACTGAAAATGTTGTTGTACGTATTTGTTGTAGAGTTTCCTGTATATGTCTTGGTTGGCATTCAGAGAGAAAATATGATGCAATTTTTAAAAATGTGTCGGTGAATCATTATTTTTTATGCACAGTGCAGTACTATAGAGTCAAGCCCCAAAAAGATGCCACCATTTGTTCAGAGCCATTTTGGCAGTTAAAAGGGGTTGGCGGTTTATCAAATTTTCAATTTCAATTATTTGATCAGAAATACTTGGTTTTCTTCCAAAAGTCATATAGATTATGGTTATGTATAGAAACTTCAGCAATTTTCCAAAGAGTATTGCTGTGATCAATGGATTAATCTTTCAGAAAATAAATTTTGCTTCATCAATTTATTCAAATTTAAAGATTAGATCAATATATTTTCCAAAATTCTCAACAAAATGATCATTATTATTTTTTATTCTTACAAATACAAGATCCTTGGTAGAAATTATGATTCTACCCCAATGTTGGCATTGTAACAAAGACAAAACTTATTGGAAACAACACTTTTGTTTCATCACTAATGCTGGCGGATGGTACTTTATTGGGGGGGCGTCTTAACCCTTGGACGGCGGAGGGTTCTTTCCCATTGCTGGCTGAAATCGGATTATTTTTGTATGCTGTGGTGTTTTAAGTTTTCTGAAGGTCAGAAAAGACCTTCCAGGTAGGCTGAGGCAAAGTTGGGATTAATCTGAGAAAAGCCCATTGCTTAGCATAGGATTTTTTTTCCTTTTCCCACAAAATTTTTCTGTGCAAAAAGAAAAAAAAAACATCGGATTTTTCCCCAACTTTGTCCTCAAATCCCTGTTGCCCTTTTTTTATTTTCTGCCCTGAGGTGTAACAAAATTTCGCGAATATAGCCCGACTTTGCTGCCCAAGGGTTAATCGGGTTTTACGAGACTGTATATTGAAATCCTGGATTCCTTATTTTCAATTTCATCCTTGTGAACCTTACAACGGACCTCAGAAGCCCGTCGCTGCTCGACAACACGCTGAAAAAGCGCCGCGGGCAACCTCTGCTGCAGCTGGACGACGCTTCCAAAAACGCGGTGAGGGCCGCGACATTCGTCCGCCAATGTTTGCGCAGACCCCGAGAAAGGGCGATTCGTGACACGTGCATTCACGTGCCAAAACTGCGTCCGCTGAAAACCGGGAAAGGCGAAGTTCTTGCTGTGAGATTGTGATATGGAAAAAATAATTTGATTATGATAATGAAACTCACGCGGAAAATCCGTCCTGAATAAAAACAAGAAAAAATTTTTCTTGACACCCAAAAAAAAAACCAGATTCGCATTTCAAAGTTTTTTATTTATTGCAGTTCTCGATTTTTTTTTTCAATCGCTTTCTTCGATGACGATGACTTCTTGGTCGTTGTAGTCGAAGGAGAAGTTTTCCCCGCGACGACGTGGTGAAATGTGAGCATAATTGCCAGGGATTTCCATGGCTCGGATTCTCTGGCTTTCTGGGTCACAACCCTTTCGAGCTGATTTCACGAGCCTGAGTTGAACCTTGGAATGGTCTGAGAAGAAACTCGGGTTCCCTTGGGTTCCCGGAAGCAGACAAATGCTTCTTCCGCCGAAAAACTCCTCCCTGACGAAATAAAAAAATAATCACAAAACGGATTTCGAGCATCAGGTGAAATATTGACTGCTGATGGACGAGAGAAATTTCAACTTCGTATTTCAATCGAAAAAACACGTCAGGAAAATTAAGTCCTTTTTTAAATGCAATATAGGTAGAAAATTAAATTGAATTTTTTTATTTTTCCTTTAAAATGTTCTGCAGGGTTTCAAATGAATAGCAGACTTTTTCCAGAATTGGGTCTTGGTACAAAAGTAGGATTTTTTTAAATACCTGGTGCTCAGTGGCACAACATTTTGCAAAAATATCTCAACTTCATCTCGCATGGTTTGAAGAGGTTCAGCTGCATAACCAATGGATTACAATCTCACTAAAAAATTTAAATTATTTAGTAAAACATAAAACGGAACCTCGGACACACACCAGATATATGCAGTATAATGATAATAATCGTCTCAAAGCGTCTGCGAAATTACCCGACTGAAAATATTCAAAAGAAATGTAAACTCACTCATAAATTGTCCACGGGGATTCGCCAGTGATGACAGCAGAACGAACGACGTAGTCGAATCCCGGAAACGTGGGGAAATCAGCATAAACGAAGTATTCGTAGGCTTTCAAAAAGGGGCCAGTGAAAAGTGTGAGGGATTCGGATTCGTGATCATTGGAAGCTCCGACGAATCGCAGGGAAGAAATGGCGTTGTTCATGTTTCCCCCGAGGTTGAATTTGGCATCTTTTCCCCACACCCACATCACGTCTCCTTGACCACCATCGAGACCGTAGTTGTAGTCCTGGTAGAAAATCCAGCTAAAAAAAAAACACACACACACAGCCATCGATTAAATAATTTTCTGAAAGATCAGGAAATTTGATTCAGCTTGCATGAGTATAATACAACGTCTAAAAAAATCCCCAACTCCACCAAAGTTCTTATAGTTGATCCATCAACTGTTGGGCAAGCCACACAAAAGTTTGGAATTGGGTTGAAGAAAAAATGAATGCTGATTCAACATTGGGATTTTCTTGGGCATTTCTGTGCAATTTCAAAAGATAAATAAGGGACGATTGTAATTAATTTCCCCCAGCAAACAATTGGATCGATTCAATTCACAAGTGAAATTAAAAAAAAAATTCTTCAGGGAAACGTCATACTTCTTTCCCACAATTAACTCAATTTGTGGAATATTTTTCACCTGTTCTAAATTTAAGGTGAAAGATTTTCGGGTGATTTAATCGAGATTTCCATGAAATGCGGTTTTTATGTTTAAATAAACCAATTTAACGGTGATTCAGGTGCTTTTATTAGTAAACCCACTAGTTTTCTCTGCAGATCAGAGATAAAGGGTTGATTCTCAATTTTATTATATAGCCTCAAAATCCAAACATTTTATCAAAGAACCTGTTTCAGAAAAAACATTTTTATGTGGGTAGATGTCACTTGCAGTCGTACGTGGGTTTGAATTTGACTGAGTTGTGCAAACGAAATATTGTCAAGTTAGACATTATTACAAATCTATTTTTCAGCTGTGCAGTTCAAAATCGAGTTCACTTCAAACTTTACATATAATCCAAATTTGCTGGCTATAAGGATTTTTGGGTGCATGATGTCTTCACGGTGTGTAAATTTTATTATATATAGCACCGAAAATAATTTTCATTCTTGTAAACGACATTTTCAATGTCTTTTCAAAAACAAATTTCAACATGTGTCAACTCACATTCCCCGGAGCCTCACACTGGACACGTCCTTGTCCAAATCCGCTTGAAAGCAAAATCTCAAATCCCGGCAATAATTGGCATACAAATTCGCAGAATCTCCTTGCAGATTTTTCTCCGAGTGCACGCTGATGAACTGGTAATTCTCTCGGATTCGCAAATCCTCATTGGTCAAAGAAAATCTGTTCGACCCGATGGAATCTTTGGGCAAAGTTTCAGGAAGCTGTTCGAAATTTTTGCCAAAATTCTCAGCATCAGAAGGTTTCGTGTTGGAAATTCTAGGAGACTTCGACAACGACGATTGTTCTGACGGTGGGACCGAAATCAGGATTATGATTCCTGCCAAAATCGCCGAGAACTCCTCCAGTGTCATTATATAAAGTCTTATTTTTCCTAAAAGAATAACTGCAACAATGTCAAAACGTCCTTCAAATTAACTCGGAGAAATTTCCTTTTTTCCCCACTTCATAGTCAAGCTCTTTCCATCGCGGACTTGGAAAAAAAATATACATTGTGCTTGATTCAAATTTTTTGGTCATCGCGAAAAAAGTAAGCATTATAACACTTTTTTCCACGGAATTATGCCACATTTTGAGAAATTTCCGAAATGAAAACAGCAGAGAAGCAATTTTTCTTTAATCTTCGACGTATTTTCAAGTTATTTTTCCAGATGAAGGAAATGCGACGCCAAAAATAATTTATACTGTAGTTCGATCATTATTCATAAAAAAAAATCGCTGCACATTTTTGGTAACCGGAAGAGAAAACCTTCTCAAAACTTCACCGAAGATATTTTTTCACGGAACAAATTTTAAAATCTAAAATTTCGAATAGAAATATAAAACCCGCAAGTCTTCATCCGAAGTCAAGCATTTGCACCGTGACTCCGCACCGCCGAACTCGCGACTTACTCGCAAAAAACATTCAACTCGCCATTTTTTCTCGCCAATCGGTTGCCACGACGATGACAGCAAGCAAAAAGAAAAATGTGCAGTGTAACGGGAAAAAAAATCAGCAGAAAAAAAAGGAACAACGCTGAATAACAGGTTGTTGACCGACATCATCCCAGTGCTGCAGGGGGAAGAATGAACAGGGGTCTTCTTCCACAGGGTAAAAGTTCAACAACCTTTTGCATTGCCCTTCATGAAGTCTGAAGGTTTTTACGCATATTTCCGGAAACAAATAAATGAACAGAATAGATTCTATCAACTGTATATATATTTTGAAAAATAAATCAAAATATGATTAATTCACCAGCATGACAAAAAAGAAACAGTCCATTTCCTGGAAAAATTCCGACGATATTTCGTGCCGATATGGGAACAATACCAAAGTCGAGGCGAAAACGTGCCCTGAATTTTGAGTTTGATTTCATTCAAGTAAATTTGATTTTGATTCAAGTACAAGTTTGATGCGAACAATTCCAAAGTCACGGCGAAAGACGTGCCCTGAATTTTCAATTTGGTTTCATCCGAGTAAATTTGATTTAAAATATTTTCCAAAAGTCCGATATTTTTGTCATTCAAAAAAATAACAATCATTTCTTGTTGCTGGTCTTGTTTTTCTTTTCAGTGGCAGCATTTTCGTCGAATTCTTGAAGAGGACTGGCTCCGCGTAAATTTACGGCGAAAGGAGGAAAAATTGGGTAATTCAAGGGAGATGTCTTGAGTGAAGCCGTTGATTTTTGCACTTGAGGAAGAATTTTGCGAGAATGGCAGCCAATTTTCGCGGAACCGATTTGCTCCATTCCGATGACGTCCGGGGTTGCGAGCATTTTCGGGGTTCCACCACCCGGCGGGTAAACGCATCCACTCGATCCCTTGAAGCCGGGTTCTCTATAAAATTGTTAACTCTTATTAGTCATAAATTATTAGACATGATTGAAGGGATGAGCGGGAAAGTGAATTTTAAATTTAGATTTGTTCAAACAAAGTTGGAACCATTTTTCAGAAGCCAATATATACGGAATTTCAGAAGCATGAATGTTGAAAAAAATCGATCAACATATTTATTTTGAGGGCACATAGCAGAACTTTAGGTAAACAAACATACACAGAAAGAGTGAAAAAATGTCCTTGAACATACCCAAGAGTTTTGTCATATATTTTGTTATTTTTTGAATCTGGGATTTCACACTAGAAAAAAAGCCTCTGAAACTCAGTTCACTGATTTTTAAAGTTAGAATTATAAGTCTTTGTTCAATGACTCACTCATATAATGTCCAAGCAGAGTTTCCTGTGACTACAAGAGACCCTAGGGCAAAGCTCCAACCAAAGAGTTTGTCCTCACTGGCTACCAGAAAATACTCTCTTCCTCTGAAGAAACTTCCACTGAACATAGACAAGCTATCTGCAGTCATATCCTGTCCAGGTCCAATGAATCTGGCTGAGGATACATTATTGTCCAAATATGTACCAAAATTGTGCAAGTGATTATCTCCCCAAGCCCATTCAACTTCTCCTGAAATGCTGCTGTTCTCTGAGAGTTGGCCATAGTTGTAGTCAGTATAAAAGGCCCATCTGGAAAGTAATGAAGGTTCAATGAATTTTTGTTTTAGATACAGGCAGATGCAGGTCCTTGTATCTGAAAATTGTGAATGTGAGATAAACATGTTCCTATGCTTCAATTAATAGATCCCTGGTGTTTACATGTAAAATTAGTGTGAAATCCAGTTTCTCGATGGAGAAAGCCAGCTGTTCTGCAACAAGTCATTAAATTGAAAAAATCATAAAAAGCAATGCAGCAAACTGATTCTCACAGAAAAGTCATTAGGACCAGAAAAAATATTCTGTTGAAAAATATTGCTGTTAAGAGATTCAAATAACATGGCGGTTTTTGGGCAGGGACCTGAAAATAAATTTGATGTGAGCAATAATTTGTGGTGGCAAGATTTTTATAACACTATTTTACTGCCTTGATTTTCTATGTAGATACACAGAACTATACCTAACTAACTCAAATTCACAAAGGCCACTGGAGGATTACAGTATTTTAATATTAAATCAGGTGGTACTTTGCAATTTGACCTCCTGCAATTTTGACCATAGCACAATTCAATGGTCAAATTTGCAGCAAGGTTGACTTATTGCAATTATACCCTTGCCCCTCAATATAACCTGCTTTGGCAAATTTTTTTGTGTTTTTGTGCTCATGTTTTTGAATTTCATGGATTGTCTTGCCATTTGACCAATTTGTAATTTGACTCTAGTTTGGCAACAGATTAGGGTCTAACTGCAAGATACCACCTGTATTTGAAATTTGTATCTACACAAAATCAGGGAAATAGGGAGAGTAATACAATCATAAATCAACCACTATTCACTTATTCAGCAGCTTTAAACACTAAAAGATTACTAATAATTATCCATTCTGAAAATTGTAAGAATTTTTCAAGAACAAAATTTCAGTCTTCCTATATCTCAATAATGTTTTAAGTTTAGTGGCTTTCAGTCCCTCTGACTTGAACTTGGGATACATCAACTGAACCGTACAGTACAGCATTTAAATCTATGGTGAACACATGACAATGAAGTTCAAAGGTCCATGACAAAGTTTGTTGAATGAATGAATGAACAGAACACTTTATTTGCTGCTTTTCAGCATTCACAAGGTTCAATCCAGATTTCCACATCCAAACCCCAACTACAAGTTTCTTGTAGTTGGAATTTTGTTTTGGAGAACATTTTTCAGATGCTGGAGAGAACTGGGACTGTCATGGGTCCATTGGATCCCAGAAAAAGGAATTGAATTTTGCAGCCATCAGAATGCAAGTTTTGAAAAAGAACTCCAACTCTTTTTCAGAGGAGTTCATTTTCATTGCCCAGTTCATCAATTGGCTATTAATTCAATACGATGGCAGAGTCAATGGTTAAATTGGTTGGTTATTAGCTCAGAATAAAGATTGATTAATTTAATTTAGGGTAAAGGCCCTTTAACACTAGGTTCTGACTTCTTGACTTCTCCTCTCAAAGAGGAATGAGGGTTTTTATACCCAGGTGCTTTGACTGGGTCACAAAGAAATCAGGTGATTTCTTCCTGGCTCAGGATTGGCTGATTCAGGCAAAATCAAAGAAGTGATGACCACTTCTTGTCCTTGATGAGTGAGGCTCAGTGAGTGTGGCAAAACGGGATTTTTGCAAGGCTCACAGGCCTTGGAAATCCTACAAGTTTTGGGGTTTGGTTTTGGCCAGATGCTGGAGCTATGTTGCATCGGTCCGCGACAGGGGCCAGAAAACATTCCTTTGCATGGAGAAAATTTTTATTGTAGACAAGATTGTTGTGGAGAGTCCACCTTAATTTATTAAAAGTAGAAATACTGTTTCTATATATTATTCATTATATTGAAAAATTTTAATCAACTAATTTTTTCAAATTTTACATGAAAATAAATGATACTCACAGGCCAGTGACGAGGACACTTGACACAGAATTATCCAATGTGACTTCGAAACATCTTCTCAAGTCCCAACAATATCTTCCCAGAAGTTCCCCACTGACTCCACTCAGATCAGGCCCAGTATAAAGCTTGATTTTCTGAATGCCTCCACCTTTGATTTCAAATTCGTGATGCACATAATTGCTGATTTCTTCTGGCTTTGTGTCACTTCTGGTTTCCAATTTATTCTCATTTTCTTGCACTTCCGTGACGACATTAAAATCAATGGGTTTCGTCTGAGGCTGTATATTATTGACGATTTTTGTGGGAAAGGTTTCGCGGGCGTCCGTAATTATTTTCTCGGCTTGTTTGACCAGGTTCATTGGGTCCTGCAGGATGTTGAAAACACCCGCAGGTTCAACACCCGAATCACAAAAAAATATCACTTCTAGCACAATTATAGAATAAATCAATCGCGTAAACTCCATCATTTCTCACAGTTCTGAAACGTGAAACAAAACGGATCCCGTTCATACTAAGAAGGAGGAAAAAAATGACTCGGAAAAGAGAATTCAGGTTTTTTTTCGGATACTTTTTTTGAATTCAGGAGAATTGAATTTGGGCCACAGTGACGAAGCAAAAACTTGCACAGGAGTGAATCGCTGAAACAAGCTGACTGAAGACAAGTATTATATATATATATATCAGTTCGTGGGGTTATAAAATGACTCGACGGTTCCTTTTGTTTTCCATCAAATACAAAAGCTGAATTTTCTCTCAGCATGAGCCACTCCGAGAAAGTCCTTGACCAGAAGGTCAGATGATTTTTCTTTTTGTATAGATCTGATGAAGTGAGTACTACGAGTATTTCCTGAAAATAATGGAAGCCATGGGAAATTTATCCCCAGATTGAATTAGCATCCAAATATATAAGAACTGATTCTTATAATTTGAAGCATGGGCTCTTTGGGATTTAAATGTTTAAGATCCATTTTTTGGAGATTTCACCAAGCAAAGATATTTTATTAGTAAAAAAAACCACTCATTAGAGGAAGAAAGTGCATGTATTTACATCAGTTGTTCAATTGTACATTTTGGGATGCTTATTTCTCCATTTTCCATTCTGTTGGGATGGAATGTGTTAGGATGAATTTGGGTGGGGAGGGAAGGAATTTTGGATGTGGCAGAAAATGAAGCTTGCTGTTCAATTCAATTAAATTCAAAGCCCCACAATCAACCTAAGACTAGCTGGGAACCTCTTTATATGTAGGCTCCAAGAAAAGGATATTTATTCATGCCCCAAAAGAATTAACAACTCAGAATCTTCTTCAAGATAAATACACACATAATATAACACACAATTTCTAAAATAATTGGCTGGATATTTTTCAGTGCAAGCTAAGAATGGGAATGAGATTCTGGATGGGAGAATGAGGTATTGATTTCTGGCTTTCAAGGCTTTTATGCATTCTTGAAGAAGGCTTCTGTCACACTTGTTCTGGATGAAGGTTGAGATTCTTTGCTGCTTTCTGATTGGGCATTTACTTCAGAATCAAAGCAATTTGCAGCATCATTGTACACATTTTAAAGGTTTTTCTGGGACAGGTTCCTTGGTGCTGTGAGTCTGCTGAAGCCCAGCACTGGTTCATAATAAGCAGGTGCTCGTTCATTAATTTAATATTCAATTAAAAGTCTTTGCCTGCAGTCCCAAACAAAATCCCCCTTTTCCCATTGATGGAAGAGTGGGATTTTGTGGGGAAAAAAACAAAGAAGAGGTCTTGTTCAAGAGGGCTGTTGTGGGAGATTTTTGATTAGATAAATGTGTTCAAATATGTATATGAGTCTGAATATAAGTGTTTCTACAGAAGTCGAGTCAATTTGATGATGAGGAATTAAATAAGTATAAACAGCAATTGGCCGGT
>CAJPEX010004140.1:0-16097 GCA_905338405.1 Notodromas monacha
TGGTTTTCCACCCGATTAATTTCTGTTCCCGCCGCGTCCGGGATATTAATTTATTTATTTATTAATAATTATAAACGAGTCCCCAACACCACATATAGGGGTCTCTATATGCATATTATAGAGGCTCTCTTTAACCCATGTGCGGTGAAGTTGGGATATTTTTGCAAAATTTTGTGCCACTAGGCACTGGGAATAAAAAGAAAACCTACTTTCTTACCAAGGGCTAAGTTGGGGAAAAGTCCAAGATTTTTTTCTAATCCGGCAGAAAATTTTCAATGAAAAAAAAATTCCTTTGCTGGGTGGCATTTTTTCCTGCATTTCTGGCATAGGATTTGCATGGGAAATCTTTGAAACAACAGAAAATTTGCCTCCCAGATTTTTCCTGACTTCGGCCTCCTCAACCTGGGTGCATTTCAGTAACCTTGGGTCAAACTGAAATGTGCCGCCCCCTGGAAAAATCCTGACTCTGCCATGCACTGAGAAAGAACCCTCCGCCATCCAAGGGTTAATGAAATGTTCTCTTGAAATTTTTTCAGTTCCCCTGAAGTTCTAAAAATGGAGATTTCACACGTAATCACATTGTTCTTAGAAGGGAATCCAGAGAGGGACTAAACAAAATACAACATAGGGAGGTTAAAATGTATCATTGCCCTCTTTTATTGTATCTCTGGAGGCTTTTCGAGCATGGGCATTCGGTTGAAACATTTTTGGAAGGAAAAAAGTGGAATGAAGATAATGCTTTGAGTTTGATTTAGTGCTCAGAATAGAATGACGCGAAACGAATTGCTTTTCGCTTCATGAACGGTTCTCCGAAAAATGAGCCACAAGACTGTTATCCCCAGTTCAAATAACACAATGCAATACACACATATTCGCCACTGTTCTTTGAATGCGGAAATGAATCATTCATGGCATGTGGAAAATGTGCTCCTCCGCAGACAATGCTGTGGTTAGCAGTAAATTAGCATGAGCCTCATCATCATCATCATGAGAGCCGTGAAGCGTATGAATGGAATATTGAGAGTTCATGTATCCAGAAAAATAAAATAAAAACCGCTGGAAATCCTTCCGTTGGAGCTTTACGAACTCAGTGAGAACGCGATAATTTATATTATTTGTGAGTTAGATTTCTCACAAAACAAGTTATTGGTAAATGAAAATGCAGGCTATCAGCCATTTGAGGCTGCCAAAGAACACATATACAAGGGGACACATTGAATATGTCTTCTTAGTTATGTCCTCAATTTTATTCCATTTTCAGAATCACAAAAATCTGGAATCACACACAAGAAGTCTTAACACCACATTTGTGCATAAATCAGATTATAAAAAGATAATGATAATAATTCTCGAGGAGTTCAGGGTAAAAAAAGAGAATCATTCTGAACATCTTGTTGCTCTTGTTCTCCTCAAAAGTATTGTTAACCAAATAAAATATCTCTCATAATTATAAAAGCCTACAAAAAAAAACTGGACCAACATTAAAGAACTGAAAAATCCTCAAGAGGGATCTTTAAAAAAAACCAAACGTTACACCGTCTTCAAAATTCCACAATTCCACCAATCATGAGCCTTCCTTTGAAGCAAACCACTTTCATTAAAACGATGAAATAATGAAAACAACTATAATGTACGTTCATCTCGTTCCATCCTTTGCCCAGAAAAGAATCAATCAATTATTGTTCATCCAAACTTCATCGTGAAAGGTGTGTAGTTATTCAAAGAATTTTGCTGAGTTGAGTTTTTGCAGTATTTTTGTTCTTGAATTCTATAATAAAAAACATTGTATTTTTTTTCGGGACTTTTAAATACATAATCACGCTTTCAATCAAAAATCCAAAGGGGTCTTCCGGCCTCGATCATCGTCCTGGGCTGATCGAGTGCTTCATTAACTTCTGCGTTTTTTTTATATTTTTTATCCAACGTTTTTTCTTTCTTTCTTGGTGTTTGGGTGCATTATTCCGTTTCTTTCGTTTTATTGACCATTTCAAATTTCTATGTACTGATTGTGAAGTTTTCATAAACTTGAACGTCAGCCAAAGTGAATATCTTTTCAAATGTTTGAAATGTTTAAAAATACAACCGATCTTGCTGATTGAGTATTCATTATATATTATGATACGATCATTTGATCAGAATAACTATACTGTTAAGATCAGTCGACTTTTCGTAAGTTATTTGAACGTTGTGAATGCAGTAGTAAAATCTATTATAGTATGCAAATTTTTTCACAATGAAGTTATTTCTAACGCATCCCAAAATTAATTTCATGTGTGGTTGTTTAGCGACACCTATGATCAACATTATAAAATGTTTCGCCGACATCGCATTCTTCAATCTCAGATGTACGTATTTCTTACTCGAAAAAATGAACTTTCTGCTCAAAAAGCGGACTAATGACGGTGTTTTAGGACCTGTTCGAATTTATTTTAGTATGACTCGAAAGAGAAAAAAATAGCTGCATTGAATAATGTGAGGACGGTTCCAAATTTCAATTTATAAAATACCTGAACTGATGTTTATGATTACACTTCAAATGTGGAATTTTTCGACGAATTTGTCCATAGGTTAACCCGCGCCATTAAAAATACGCAAAACTGGGATATATCTATCTAGAATTGAAGAATCAGCACTGCTCCGTCTGGAGCGACATCTAGTATGAAAAGCGGAAACTATTGTCGTTGGAATACCGCATGCTTTTACAGGGGATGCGTACACCTTTCCTGAGGGGGCATAGGGACATACAGTACATATACATGTTCGTGCAAGTACTGCATTGCCTTTATAAATATGAAAAAAACAATTAATCCTAGAATCACAAACGCTGAAAACAAAAAAAGGTCCCTGAAAAAAGGAAGAATTCAGTGTCGCCTGGAAACAACGACTTCTGTCAGGGAAGTATAAAGGCAAGTATCGTTTCCCAGGACACGAAACTTGCTCAGTCATCCTTCTCTGCTTGTGATGTTCAGCTCACACTGCTGCAGCTCGTGCAGGTGTATTTCACGTACCATCCATCAATTCTCGCGTCTGAGTTTCTTGCGGGGCTCATTTTTCAAAAAATACGCGAGGAATTCTGCTCTGTTTCTTTCCCCCTGGGGTCGAAACACGTTCTTAGACCAGGCTCTCATTGTTTCAAGCCAGGCCTTTTTCCACGTATTTTATATATACACAACCATTAAGCGAGAGGGAAAAAAAAACTTTGGCGTTACAAGAATTTTCAGACAAAACAGAAAATTTAGAAGCAGTGCTTTTGGGACAGCAGTAAATTCATTAGATACTGTATAAGAATTCAAATTGATTTTTTAATTCTTTTGAATCTCTTGCTTGAAAATATCGCACTTACATCCCTCTTCCTGGACTTTTAAATTCCAAAGACTTGGGCAAATGAATGTGTTGCAAGAGGGGATTAATTTCTTCAGTAACTGAGGTTGCATGAAAGTAACACTTAACTCTTCCAAAAAATATATGAGGTCTAATATTTTCAATACCAATGACTCCAGACTAATCATTAGCACTTTTGAACATGCAATTGGCATTTTGTTTGAGGTTTGTGGTGGACCTCAGACACACTTGGTGCATCTTTTCATGCTTAATTATTAGGCTTTGTAAGTTCCATTTCTCAAAAAAGAAAAAAAACTCATTAAATGAAAAGTGGGCTATCAGCCAGTTGCAGGCAGGAACATGTGTTACCGAAAGTGGTGCAAAAAGGCGCGGAATTTGGAAATGAAACACTTCAATCAGGTGTGGGGTTCACCTGTGGGGATCTTGTTCACAAAATCCCAAAGAAACAGATAAAGTATATTTCATTTAACCCCAAGCATAAAAATGGACCTTTTCACAAATTCAGACACACAACAAGATTGATTGGAATAAATTGAATAAATTCCATGATGATATCTCAATATCTCTCATGGTACTGAACTGGAAAATATCCCATGACATGGCCAGGAGTTGAAGCTGTAGAAAACATGAGGAAGGTCTGGAATGTTTGAGATTAATTGACATACGGTGCGGCGGTACTTCAATGTACCAAATTATTCCGCCACAACATGTATTCAGGGAGTCACCTTGAACACATGTCCCTAGTTCTCCAAAAGATTCATTGAATGATTTAAAATTGAAGATATCATGCACTGTGGGAATGAAAACACTTCAAGCATCACACATTGGGTAAACATAAATTTGTACACAAACTTAGCAAACAGCGCGGTAATGAATAATTGGAGATGAAAGTAAGAATAAGAAGGAATGATGACATTATTTTCACTTTGAAGGATTGTTTGAGATTGTTATTTGAAAAGCTAGGAGAGGAGGATAAAGCTGTTACAGGTGGTACCTTGCAATTTGACCTCCTGCAATCTGACAGCCAAATTTGAAGAGAGGTTGACTTGAAAATTTGGCCCTTGCCCTGAAATTTGACCTGCTTTGGCCATTTTTTATTATTTTTTTAAACTTATTTTTTTTTTGAATTTCACAGTGTGCCTTGAAATTTGACCAATTTGCAATTCAACCCTAGTTTGGAAACAGATTAGGGTCAAATTGCAAGGTACCACCTGTATTGGCTTTTTTCCTCTGATAAGAGTATTCTCTCCACAACATAGCATAAAGCAAATAAAAAACATCCTACAGATGGAAAGAACTAAATGGTTGCTATTTTACTTGAAAATAAGAAATGATCATCCTTGTTTACTTGCATATTAAACAAAAACATCTTGCCTGTTAGACTTTGTTGGGATTACAGTACTAATTCCTTGGAAAAAGTAAAAGAAAAGAAACCTCATTAAATGGTCTTCAAAGAATTTTAATAAGTTGCAATTTGTTCCTGAACATTTTTGCTACTGTCTACAGAATGACCAATGTCACCAGCAAATTGTGATCATACCTGGCTTTGAGAATATACATTCTTCATTTGAAATGCAGAAGATTTACATTCTGCAATTCCTTTGGAGAAAATACTTTTCTTGAGACTAGTGGCGAAGAGATCATCATGATTGAAGTATACAGTACTGTACTTTGAATTACGAGTGCAGTAATTGTCATTGTCGGCGACACACGTCCTTTCAGTTCATATATTTGAATTAAATTACACAGACTTTAGGAAAATGTAAATAAAAACCAGCAGCTTCGTGAAAAGAAGCCACCTTTCAAGCCAGTGTAACCTTCAGTGTGGATACTGGGCAAGTATTTGAATAATCAAGTTGGATCAGGAAAAGGGCAAGTTCCCGTCTGGTTCTCGGGTTCCCTCATCCTTGATCCAAGTCACTGTCCGGTCACTTCAATGTTGTAAAAAAAAAATATAATGAAAGAAAAAGCTGGAATAAGGCTTAGCACAATTTTCTATCCTCTAAAGGCGAGGAGAAAAGGTGTGTCACGTCAGCAAGCAAGGAACCAGGAAAATGAATCATGGTATCCCAAGTGATGACGTTAGGAACACAGCTTGTCAAGTGCCCCCTTTGTTCCTTTAACCACGGTGGCCGTGACCAGGCAACAAAAAACTTAACTTAGGATCCTTTCCACACAAAAAAAAGAACTTTAATCAAGAGGATGGACTTACAAGTTGCAGCTTGAAGAATTGTCTGCATTTCAGAGGACAAACAATTCCAAGAAGTGCACATGTTAATTTTTTTACAGTGTGACGAAGGAGTTTTCTCTCATGATTGATTGACAGTGATTTTAAAAGCCTGATATTCTGTCTTGTTCGAGTCGAATAAAAACTGCGCATACTCTATATATTCTGGAAGAAATTTATTTAATTTAATTGAGGCCGGTATCTGATTTTCAGAGCCATGTTGAACAGGAGACTTAGCTAAAAATAAACTGATATACTTTACATCAGTGATCACTGATCAGTGGTAACCTTTTTGGGCCTGAGGACTGGAAAATTTCCATAGAATTTTTCCTGGACCAGCGAATTTCCATAAAAGTTTTCGCGGACTGGCACATTTCCCTAAAATATTCTACAGGCCAGTAAATTTTCTCAAACATTTTGCAGACAAAAAAACTTCTGTTTGGAAGACTTTATGGAAAGCATCAAAAAATGTTCTGCTTTTAGTGAAATTTAATTAAGAACCAAAGAAGCAGCTGCTGTAATAGTGGAATGTCTTCAAAATTAGAGAAATGTTTCTCAGAAGGAAAACTTGAAATAATGTATTTCAACAAGCAAAAATGCGTCTGAAGTGTTATTAGGAGAAAAGTCAACTTTTATTTTTTCATCAGATAATTTTAACTGCCATTGTATTTTGAAAATTTCAGATGCAAGATAACATAGTTCATTGCTACTTTTGAGAAATTGACAATGCTCAATAAAATTTCCTGTGAACCAGCAAACAACTCTTTGGATCTGGCTCTGGTCTGGGATCATGGGTTTGGGAACACTGCTCTATATTATTTAATGATGTTTTAGGCTGATATTACTACACAGGGGTCCTTCCAATAAACCGATACTCAATCAAAATACAAGAATAACAACTCTTAATTTAGAAGTTCATTGAGAGCACAACTATTCTATATTGTAAATTAATAATTGCCAATCTCTAACATAATTCGCCTTTATTGAATAGCAAGGAAAAAGTCCACTTTTTGTAAATCCCAGGGTCCTCAATTGGAGCACATATGATTTTAATGATTTTCTGTTCAGTAAAAGTTATTTTGTGCTACAAAATTTTTGTTGACCTGCTTCAAATGCCAAGAAAAAACTATTCCTTTGTGCGAAAAGTGCTTTCAAGGTCTGCAGTGTGGGAGAAAAAATTACAGAAAAACCCAGTGTTCTTAAGAAGGCACTTTCTTTGGACTAGTACTGTATATATTTGCAGCAAATTAGGTGATAAAAACAAAGAATTTGAAATTGAAATACAATAATGCGGGGATTTCGAATGGTGGCAAGGACCAATATTCAATCTCCCCTCAATGTCCAGAGTTTCAAAAATAATACAGGTCAACTGTCTGCAAATAATTTTGTTTACAAGAATTTTCTCTGTAAATGCATTTTATTTTGGTTCTACTGTGTATAAGGGTCCTCTACCCATTGGATATATAGGGGCTCACTACAACAAAATTCTCTCCACAATCCAATTTATTCTGGTCCCCTGAATTTCGTTGCTGAGGGAGAGAGAGAGAGAAACCAGCTGTATTCTTCTTTTTCGCCCAAGACAATTGACAAAATATTGTAGTATCTATCAAAAGAAGCCCTAGGATTCTGTTCCTGGATGAAAAAACGCATTTCTCCCTGTGACTTTCCATCAGAAACAAAAGAATGAGACCCCCGTGAAATAAGGGCGGCTACCGGATTAGCTTCCGGTGAAAGTGGGTAATTGGCATTCAGCCCTGGGCGCGAAATAGAAACCTCACGACTGAGCAGGTATCATTTGCGCCTCAGCCCCGGGTTCCTCTTTAATTCATCGGTGTGAAAAAGTCGAAAGGAAAGAATAAATAAAAAAATAAATAAATGCGAAAAAAACATGTATATAGAGATGAGGGTCAGTCGAACCAAACCCACAGGACCTCGATTCAACGCGTCGCAAAGCCTGAGTGGTGCAGCGTCACTGAAGCCTGACCAACAAGCAGCACCTTCCTTTGGACTCTGGCAAAGTTCCACTCAAATATTTGTTTTTTTTTAGAAAATGAAATCTTTGATTATCTTTGGGTTATAATTGACACATGAGTCCACCCAGATACAGGTGGACTCTCCCTTCAACAATTTCCTCTGTACAGTACTGTACATGTATAATGCATTTTTGGTACTTTCCTGTTATCTCAGTACCTACTTTCCTGTTATCTCTGTACCTGCCCTCTGACCAATTTAACCTGACCTAAACTAACTTCACTTAACCGCCTCCAAAAATCAGTTTCTGCTTTCTTTGGGTTTCTGCTGAAACTGATTTTGGGAGGCGGTTTGGTAAAGTTAGGTTAGGTCAGGTTATGTTAGTTAAAGGATATTTGTAACTAACATAACCTGACCTAACCTAACTTTACCTAACTGCCTCCCAAAATCAGTTTCAGCAGAATGCGGAAAAATAAAATTCACAGTTTCTGGTAGGTTGTTGTGATTATGAAGTTGTCCTAAAGATTTGTCTGGATGGTAGTGCGGTCTAGGAATGAGGTACTGAGATAACAGGAATGTACCAAATTTTTTGTGGTCCCATGTAGGGTTCTCATAGCCCCATGTCACAAAGGTTCTCTACAACAAAATTTTTTCTGATCCCTTGCATTTTTTTATGGAGTGAAAGAAAGTCAACCTGTATTTGTGTTACCTCAAATTTGAAATGCAGTTACAAGGTATTTTATTTTTTTCAAAAATGAACCAAGATAAGAAGAAACATTTGTCAAATACAGTACATTAACAGTATTTGTATCTGATACAGTCCCATCTTCTTATGTCAACCTTAGAAGGAACTAAACAACTCCTTTCAGGAGATTTGTTGTGAAAAAATTAAGGATTACAGGTATGTAAAATTGACAATCTTTTGGACTCCAAACAACTGGAAAAAGAGTATTCAGGATGCTGAACTTCAAAGCAAAGTGCAAATGCCCAATTATTCACTAACTTTCACTTATAGTAAAGAATCTAGATAGCTTTTTAAATTTTTAAATTGCTTGGGTTCCCAGAATAATATCACAAAGGTTTCAAGAAATGAGTTTGACTTTTTAGGTCTTACAGAGGATTCAATATTCAGAACATGTAGTCAATATAAAAAATGAATGCACTACTGGCACTGTTCAACAATCCAATAAAAAAGAATTGGCTCAGCCCACTGCAGAAAAATTGCAATCATTTCTTCATGTCCCAGGTGGATCTTGTGGTAAAAGGTGGTATAACATCACCAGTCTTGGGCATAGCTTATTTACTGTGTAAAAAATGTCTAAAGAATATTTTTAAACTTTTGTTCCCACATGCCTGTGTCATGCATTATTTTTCAAAATAATTCTGTCTCTTTTGCAAAAGGGTTTGGCACAAGTTTTTAGTTTCATACACCAGAGGAAATTAATTATAATAACGCTCAGAGGGAGTTTAAAACTTTGTTCCAGACAGCTTTTTCAGATTCAGTGTATGTTTTTTCAGTTCCCTGGACAATTAACAGTGGGTGTGTCCACAACTATAGTAACGTGGAGACAATTTTCAGAATGCACAAGTTGAACGAGAACTTTCTTTATGACCTTTTGACAATTTTTTCGGGGTATGTGTGCCCTTGGCACACACGGTGACTCAGCAGAAAAAAGTCTGGGTGCTCAAGTGTCCCCTGGGCGGGTTTCTTTTCGGAGGCCACTGGAAGATGAGCGGATGGGATTTCACCAAGGAAAAGCTCAATTTATTTGGAAGGACGAAGTCATTATTCAAGGTGTCAAAACATTTCTGCTGGGATCCGAATTCCGCTTGTAACCCCTCTGATGATGGTCATAGTATGCATGAGCATCATTTCTTATACATGTGCTGCCATCTGATTGTGAGTTCAAAAGTAATCCTTTGGCCTACATGATTCATTGAGTACTAAACATTCTCGAAGTACTGATTTTTGTCCCAAAGGGGTACCAAGAATTTATCGTCAACGCCGAACTGATGAAGGAACCTTTTCACGACAGATTTTCAAGCGTCATCCAGATGTCGCTCCAAAAAAAATAATGTTCATATTGTCATTATGTCGTATTAACTTGGTCTTGCGTTTGAAAATTGTGAGAATATCATATAAAAGTTTCCTAATCAACTCATCCAACGCAAAGTACTGCAGTACTGAACACTTGAATTCGATGTTAAATGTTGAGTAGATCTTTGAAGGGTTTATTTCGTTTATTCCTTGGATTCAAGGACATTCAAGCTTCATGGTCGCCCAGCAGATGGCGGACAATCCATTAGACAAGCAAATCAGTCAATAAAAAAAACACCTCATGATTCATAGATATATTGCACGTTAAATTTTGTTAAATATGAATGTACCTTTTATTTAGTATGTGGCCTTTTGCTCTTGATTCACGTAGAATATTATTTGTTCAATTCACAGCCTTTTCCCCCAGAAAAATGTCGAATATTTCTACTCCAACCTGTGCGTCATTTTTGTATTTCAGAAGGTAAAATACTCAAGAGACAGGAGATCAATAAAAGTTGAGTAATTATTTCAAAATACAGAGGGGCTCTCTCTGGAACTACTTTTTTTTAGTCCACTGAAATTTGGTGTAGAGAGAGATTAGAAAAAATCGCGATAGACAGAATTTGTGGTAGAGAAACACGATAACATGGGGAGAAAGATATGGAGCCAAACTTTCTTATTTAGAGAAAATTGTGGTATACAAAACCATTTTAGCAAGAGTCCACATGTAAATACAGCAAAATTTATTCAAAACAAACTAGTGGGAAATTCAAAAAATGTCAATAATGGATAATTTGTTATATTAAGATTTTCAAAATGTTCGACCCATTGGAAGATTTAAACAAAATTAGACCAGCATATGTTTAACATTTCCCTTTTCTGACTTTTTCATATGGTTTTCAGTGTTCAAAAAACTGTGATCATAAAAAAGAATTCCAAGTTATTAACAAACGTTTACTCTGAATACAGGTTAACACTAGCACTTTTTGTTGACTCTCAAGTTTTGTAAACAATTCTTGCACATATTTATAAGGGTGGATGCTCCAAAAAGCATCCCACTGTTAATCATCATTAGGGTTCCTCAAGCAGACAAACCCCTTTTAACATGAGTTTTTCTGGATTAATTTTTTTCAGCATCCTATCTTTCTTAACCCAGGATAAGAATTTTTAAAGAGAGGATGTTCAGGCAAATTTTAAAGAATTTTTTTCCTTGATTCCACCCCATGTCCCAAAGAAACCACAGTCACATTTTGAAAGGGAAATTTGACTGTGCCAGCCTTCATTGGAGATTTTTCATTAAGAATCCAAATGTTCCCCAAAAAAGTGTGTCATGTTAGAGACTAAAAAGTCTCAACAAAGAAAATATGAGAATTTCAAATGAAACACAGCAATCAGCCTGGGACTGGCTGGGAGCCTCTTTATAGAGGCCCCAAAATAATTGAGTATTTAATTATGTCCCAAAAATTAGTGCAACTCAGAGAATTTTGGACTTCACACACATCATTTCACACAACACAATGATAAAATTAGATATTTTAAAAGCTCTTCACACTTCAAGAAATGGCAGTGGAACGGAATTCATTGTTACATGTTTTTGAAGACAGAAGAAAGAGAAGGCAAGTGGTTTTCCTTGTGGTCAAAATATTGGCCTCTGATTGGCTGATTTTGTTGGAATCAAAGATGATGCTGTGCACTGTTCTACAATTCCTTTGGGACTTGTTTTTTGGTGCTGGTGGCTGATGCGAAGGACCAGTTTTTGGGTTGCAGCAGTGCAGCAGGGAATTATTATAATTAATACTCACAGGTGCCAAACTCACTCCCCAACAAATCCCCCCTGTGTTATCATGTCATACAGTACTGAAATTGGCAAATTTGCTCTAAGTTCATATACCAGTGTATCCCATAGTATTTCTGTGACAGTATTTGTTGTAATGAGATATCACTGTATGCAATAATCTGAATGCTGTTACTCCTTTTTTTTTAAAACTCTATCTGTTTTATTTATTCAAATAATCCTCTATTTAATGAGCTTCTTTGTTGTTGAAACAATGAATGTCATCTGCTTTTCTTCTCTGGTTGTTTTTCTTTTCTATGGAAATTATTCTGTACACGAATGCCAGTCGTTTGTGTTCAGAACTTCCTCGGAGCTCAATTAACACTGGGCATCTTTTCCCCGCTTCGTTTGCCTGCCCTCTATCTGAAAGCTGGGTCAAGTGACACGACCTGAGACGCCCAAGTGCTCAGCACTCAATACCCAAGAGTCTGCCTTTTCTGCTTGTTTCATACCGAGAACTCTCACTCACTCACTCACTCACCCTCACTGTATTCTCATGGGTTTCTTTTTGTTCATATGCTGGGTGTTTCGGATTTTGAGAGTCCCAGAGATAGAGGCGTTACTGCATATATTTTACTGCTGGTGGTGTTTCCTCTTTCCTTTTTTTCGCATGCAGAAAGGATTTAAGCTGTGTATCCAGGATTTAAAGCCTTGGCTGAGACTGGAACAATCTTCTCAAGTGATGTGATGTTACCCTGGATATTTAAAGCTTCCATTCTCAGGATTACAATTTGTCTGGGTATGACAAAAAATTCCATTTCTGGAGAGTTTTGTGATGCATGAACAGGCTTTCCCAAGTTTTAAGTGATGTTTGAACAAGTTAAAAGTTGAGCATATTTAATTTATTCTAGATAAGGACTCTTGATAAACCTTGTACATTTTGTGTAATATGGCACGTTATCAGCATTCAATTAAAGTTTCCTAACAATGTCAAATTCTCAATTCATTCATTTTTAAGGTAAAAAAGAAGGATTTTGCTTCTGTTTGTTTTTACAATGTTTACCTTGATTTAAATCTTGTTTCAAAAGTTGAAGCTTGTAATTTGCTGATACAGGTGGTACCTTGCAATTTGATTCTAATCTGCTGTGGTACTATGAATGAATGAACAGAAAACTTTATTTGCCGCTTTTCAGCATTCACAAGGCACAACCAAGAGATAACGTGCCATATTACACAAAATGTACAAGGTTTATCAAGAGTCCTTATCTAGAATAAATTAAATATGCTCAACTTTTAACTTGTTCAAACATCACTTACAACTTGGGAAAACCCTGTTCATGCAGTAATTTTAAATCTTTCTTAAGCTGATTTCTATCCATTTGAAATGCTGGAGATAAGAAGAGAAGGTGCTCTGGTGATGCACAAACCAATGCATTTATGCTGCAGGAGTTACACCACTTAGAAACCTTTGAGAGTTGGATGAATTTTTTACTTAAGTGACATGAATTTGGCAATTATCAGCATTCAATTAAAGTTTCCTAACAATGTCAAATTTTCAATACATTCATTTTTAAGATGAAAAAGAAGGATTTTCTTTTGTTTGTTTTTACAATGTTTACCTTGATTTAAAACTAGTTCCAAAAGTTGAAGCTTGTAATTTGCTGATACAGGTGGTACCTTGCAATTTGATTCTAATCTGCTGCAGTACTATAGGGGAAAATTGCAAATTGGTTGAATTGCAAGACACTCTGTGAAATGTGAAAATATAAGTTAAAAACTAAAAAAAAGTGGCCAAAGCAGGTCCATGTTCAGGGCAGGGCTGACTTGCAATTCAACCCTGCCCTGCCCTGAACATGGACCTGCTTTGGCCATGTTTTTGAGTTTTTAACTCCCTGCAAATTTGACCATTGAATTGTGGTACAGAAAAATTGTGGGATAGTCAAATTTTGGGAGGTCAAATTTCAAGGTATCACCTGTATAAGCATGTATGTGCTCTTTGGAAAAATTATTTTGGTGAGTTTTTTCTTCTTCCATCAGGAAACGTTTGTCTTGTAAGTTGTAATACTTCAATTATTGTAAACTTGTAAGTTGTAATTCTCCAATTACTGTAAACTTGTAAATCTTCCAATAATCAGGGTTGCCGTATTTATTTATAAAACATGTGCCCAGTACTGTGATCTGTGTGCAAGAGTTGCAGAATTTTTGCGCATCTTTGGTTTAGTTCAAACAAGATAAATGGAACTGCCAAAAACAGCACACTGTTCATAAGTATACAAAACTCAAAATAAACACCAAATGTCCTACGATTTACTCCAACACGAAATATTGAATAAAAATGTAATATTTCGAATTTGAGTAAGAACATAACCTGAAAGAATCTTTCCAATTCATCTCGGCAGTGCTCGAAAATGCCACAAAAACGGATTATATTTTATGATTTACCTAAAGAAAAACACATTGAAAAGTTATCACCGAATCATAGCCCTTTTTGATTCATGAACCACAACTTTATTGTACCAAATTTATTGTTTCACCGCAAGTCAGCGCCTTTTTCCACGGGATACTCAATTCATTCCCAATCCGTTAGGTTCGACTCCACCACTCAAAACCCTCAAAAAAGGGGGTCGTGGTGGATAAAACAAAAACAAAAAAATCCGCTCATTTGGAAAAAAAGAAAGAAAAAGGTGGATAACCGAGTCTATATGGACGGTTTCTTCCGACTGCCCTTTTTTCCTTCCGCCTTTTTTCTTCCCGAGATGAATATAACCTTTATCTCCCTCTTTCTCTCTTCACCCAACGGATTCGACGCGTTTGGGTTCCATTAAGGCGCCTATTTTTCGGCCGCCACAAGTCTTTCCAGAGGGCTGAGCTGTAATAAAAGGTCGGCTTTGGGATGAAACAGCCTGCTAAGTGCCATTTCGAGGTGCCCGGGAGATTCCAGGGGGCCGCCAGAATTCATGGCCCTTGTGTTTCCTGCCCCTTACGATTTCGATTCAATTCCGTCGACGTCGGCATAAATAATCGTAAAATTGTAAAGAAACGCGGGCATAAAAAGAGAGAGAGAGAGAAGAGAGAAAGAGAGAAACACAGAATTCGAGTGTTTAATTGCCCCTGGTTTTTATATTTTTCGTCTTCCTTCATTATTGTTATTCATTTATTTGCATTCAAGTCGACTTGGATGCACTTCGGCTGCTAATTGGCCGTTGCAAGCTCAATCGCACCTCTTCACACCTCTTTTTACAACTGAGCATCTCTGCGTTTGTCTGCTCAGTTTTATTCCCAGCAAATTAAATTGATCACGCATACAGGAAAAAAATAGCATTCAAAGCAGAGAAAATTCCTTGATTGTGAGACGCGCCTTTCTTGAGCCAAATGCCCTCATTTTAATCTGATTGAGTCCTGAAGTTTTCAGACTACTCGCCAGAAATTTGAATAAGACATCAAATGGCGAAATACGACAGTATAATTGAGAGGGCTTACTTTCATGGGATTGAATTGAATGCAAATGGTGATATTGAAATAATTTAATGTAGGAATCAATTTATTGAAGGACGGCTCAGAGAGCATGTTTAATACAATTTCTGAAGCTAAAAGAATAATTTATACAACTTCAGGAATTCAAAAGGATGCACTAAAAACTTCTTAAAGTAGGAATGTCTAAACAAAGAAGGCAACTGACTCAACAAAAGAACAGGTAAAGTGAGACCCTGATATGTGGACACCCAGACATATGGACAATTCAACTTAGGGACACTTGAAAACCAAAGAAAATCAGTCCCAACATCTGGAAATTGGTTCAAGTTAGACACAATTTTTTGAAATTTCCCCAAAAAATAAAAAAGTTTTTATTTTATTTTGATATCTTTTGGACAATTCAAGCAATTTATATTCACAAAAATTGAACAGATATTTCATGATGAAATCACTCTAATTCATATTCAAAAGCAAGTTGATTTTGTGATTTTTTCAGAGTTTTTTTCTATCATCTGTGCATATTTTAGCAAGACTTTTTTCATTTATTTGCTTTTTGGTATTCATTTGATACCAGAAGAGCAGATTCTATGTGGTTTTGTTCTGCACCACAGTTTACTACAACTTTAAAATTGAGGGAAAAAATTTTATTACATTTTTGAAGACTTATTTCTAATTTTTGACAATAAAGAAAACTGATTAAATATATTAGCATTGAAGCCTAAGGGAAAATGAGATGAAACATAGGGACATTCCAACATCACAACACTCTTGGTGCACAATTATGTCTGCATCTAAGGCACTGTATTCCAAAACCTTTTGTACTATATTTTTTACTGTAAAAAACATTAAACTATCCCTGACTCGGAATTTTGAATTATTGATTCACTCGCAGATTCCAAATGCACTTCCTCGTCTTTCAAAATTATTGGTTCAACATCGAATTCCATCAATTTAAAATGAAGTTTAGCAGTCTAAACTTCGAGATATTTATTCAATGGCTTTATTCACAAATATTTTTAAACATTTGTGCCAATGCTTCAATTCAGATTGACATCATTGGCTTGAAAGATGTGTTCTAAAATTGAGGAATGATTTTTCCACACCCATTTCAATTGAATACATCCAAGTAATAAACGTGAATTTTTGCTCGATTATTTTTCTTTCCAATTTCCACACTGGAATAACCGAAGCTTCTAGAAACCATTAAAGTTTCTTATATATCTTCGACAGGAATAATTCAGTTCAAAATATCGCGTAGAGACCAAACTAAA
>CAJPEX010004141.1:0-21587 GCA_905338405.1 Notodromas monacha
AGGGTTGCCTCCAGGTCTTCCAAGGTAATTTCGCCATTTTCATCAGTAGCCGCCTGAGAATTTTCGTTAGAACCCGCGTAGATGCCTCAAACCACTGCTGCATAAGCAACCTCAGGAAATATGCAAGAAGCTGTGACTTTTGTGCATTCGAAAATCAAGTTTTCTGCATTTGAGGCACTGCAGTGTAATCTGAGAAGAATTACATTCTGAAAACAGAATCACAGTAACTCATTTTCGTCAATTAATGGGCAGAAAATGATTTTCTACAATAAATTCAGAAATTTTACAAGACATTTCTATAGAAGAATTGCGTGGAGATTCAATATGGTTTTTTGAATAACTTTGCAAGTATTTCGTTGTGCACAAACATATTTTATTTAACTAATTTTCTTCAGCTGAATTTTTACTTCGTAGATCAACATAAACTCGCAAATTTCCGGTTAGCTAGAGATGGACAAGTTTTCTGTCCAAGATCTTGCCTTTGTCTCGTGTTCTTCTACGTGTTTGAACAAGAAAAAACTCATGATTTGCATGTGTTGCGAGCTGTTTCAAACACGTAAAAAAAAAACTGGAATCCTGGATATTCTCAGGATCAGGTACTGCAAAATTTATGAAAAACATTTATTTCAGTAGTTTCCGGTAGAATCAGTTTTTAAAAATAGACTTTGAAATAGGTGAGTGCAACGTTCCTGTCAGAAATAAAAGTATTATTCAGAGCAGCTCAAAATTTTGATGAAAAATGCTTTGCAGTTTCGAAACAAACATGTACTGCAACTTCAAAAAACGTAACGCTATTATAGTTTTTTTTTGCTGGAGTCATTCTGCTGATGAGCATACATTTTTAGCCGTATACATTACGGATTTCTCTGAATAAAAATATATCAATAAAACAATACTAAGGTCAATGAGTTTTACGTCTGCCAGGCATGAAACCGGTATAACTTTTTTCCTATGTTGTTCACAGGCACAAGATTTTAATGGCTGAAAATCGTTTTTTCTTCAACTAATTTAAATACGTACCAAAACCAGCNTGAAATCATAACTGCAATAGTCACGTGGTTTGATTTTATTTGAAACCCCTCTTTTATACTTGGAAACATAATTTCAAAATACTTTTGGTTTTTCTCAGAGAAATAAATCAACATTAAACTACGGCTTTTCAGCCCTGGCCACAGCCTGGCTGGCCAAGCATTTTTATTTCTAGCCAAATCTCATTTCACCTTTTCTTGTTGAGGATTTATTCCCGACAGAAACTGAACCAAACTTTTTGTACAAAGCATTCCCATGCACAGAATTCATCATGCTGTTTGACTGCAATTTGAACTTATTCTGACCTGAATATGTTATGCAATGAGAAAGGTTATATATTTCACTGTTGCAGTTGGGTCTCAAAATAAATATTCTGAGCATATAGCACCACGTTGCGATCCCATTTTTCGTTCTAGTAGCGTTCAATCAGCGTTATAAGTTCGGGAATACTTCCGAAGGTGCGTGATGCAATATCGAGTTTTCTCGTTCATTGAAGTACATTATTCTACATTATTTAATCACGGGAAAAATACATAGCTTTTTTTCTACGCCAATATATATACCCGCAGAAGAAAATATACGGCGGGCATGAAAGGCAAAATGACTGAGCTTCTTGAAATGTCAGCGGGAATCGGGGAATAAATCGACACGTGATTTCATATCGTTATCTATCAATTTTCCAACGTCAACATTCCATCGCACGGAACGCTGATCATCGAATTTTCAACTGCTTCGTGAGAACGAATCAAAACGGTTTATTTTCCCAGTCGCCGCGTCGATGAACGTGCTGCTCTCGACAACCTTGCATTTCCAAACTGGTTTCGTAGGATTGATCAGCAGATAATATTTATTTCGGCATCATGTTGCGGCTTTTCCCGCTCGAAATATCCGCTTTTTCTTCGTGCCTCTCGGTTGCAATCTGCTTTTACCTTTCGCGACTTATTCGGGTGCTACGATATTTATTCGAGGATTGACAGCTATATGGACTTTGAGAAAATTTATCGTGTTCCCTAGTATATTCAGCAGCATTTTTTATAAATTATGTTAAACTCTAATATGGTATATGGCAGTGATGATGCAGATGTAGAGTTTGTAGACACTTGATGATCATACCCTGAGGATCGCTTGGTTCATTTCGTGTCATACGTTTTTCAAAACATTCACTCATCGAAATACTGCATTGATGAGAGACGGTAAAATCGATCACTGCACGATGTCACATTTATTTGCCATCCACTCAAGATGTGAAAGTGTACGAATTTCGTAATTTTTTGGAAGGCCTGAGTGAAATCGGGGAATTTAAATGTGATACGAAATGTCTGCATTAATGCTCCAAAACTATAGTAGATTTGCAAATTACATTGAAGGTTTACAGTGCAAACGTAAACTTATACAGAAGAAAACGTGACTAAACAGCGCCTCAGTCTGAGCCCTCTGAGGTGACTGGAATGCGTCGTTATTTGGCTACTAGGGAAAATCGAGAAATTCCTTTGAACTCCTTGAAATCAGTAACAAAAAATAAGTCGAGAAGTGTAGAAAAAGAATCGTAGTTCCGCAAAATAATTTTAAATTTTCTGATATTCGTGCATTTACTCCAAATTGCGCAGCGAATTCCGTCAGGCCTTGAACGTATAAGTGATTGATGCCTCATTGGACGGCTTCAAAGTTCTATACCCGCGTTCTGCTGTACGTATTAAATTCTTCTCAAATCTTTTCAATTTCTATTTCATTCTGTTCAACGAAATGTCCCTGCATATTATTTCCGCTCGGGGAATCGAAACGCTTGCAAACGGAATACCTGAATCCTTTCACATTTATTTCCATAGTAAAACTGAAGAAATTTCAAAGACGCTGCGCACAAAATGGCGAATTCTCTTGAAATGAATATTCCGAGCTCAGAGAAGTTTGCAAGAGCCTCAAACTTTTGTCTTACATGCATTCATCGTTACGTCTCGCTTTTTTTCGAAGAAGGCCAAAAATAAGAAAACACACGCAGAAGCAAATATATGCAGTGTTAAACCACACAAGAGCAAAGTTCATGCGTATTTTGCCGGATGGTGGTTTGTCTTTGTCTTCCGAGTTCCGCAGAAATGTTCTGCGCAGTACAAGTGCATCAATAGAAACTTTGCTTGTTTCTCGAAGATGATATGCGTAGGAATAACATGAGTCGAAGCAATTTGCTGCCTTGTTTATGCTGAATTGTAAGACAATTCGCCTTGAACAAGACAACTGTGAAGTTTTTTTTTTATCGCAGGAAGAAAAACTTCAACTATAATGACCCATATTTCCGTTGACCCATGCGGATATTTCGAAGATGAGATTCTGGAAAAAGCATTCAGTGTCCTCAGATTTTAGCCTAAACATAGTATTACAGCACCTGATGGAGCTACTTCAAAATTCCTAAATTATTCGTTTATTTGCGAGTGACGAACAAAATCGTCTCAAATTTTAACCAAAACCATTCCTCAATAACTCATTCAAAAATTCGAAACCTTTCCATCGAAGAGCTCGATCCATGAACACCAGATTCTCCCGAGTATAGATTCCATGCTGGAATTCTGTATACGAACCAATACTTTTTTTCAAGATTATCGAACCTAAATTTAAAAGCTAGCAATGCCTGTAATCAGGTCTTTGTTCACTTTCTTGATTTTTGGAACGGAAAATAAATGTATCCCATATGAAGTCCCAAACATTCAGCATAATTTTATACTTCTGCTCGTAAGAAATCGAAGGAATTCTGTATTTTTTCAAATCCGACGAAATTGTGAGAAAAACAGGGACAATAATACCTGTACGTTATAATAGAAGCCATTTGCTCTTTTGACTCTCCAAAAATTGTCTGTGTGCAGCATTGAAAGTACGCCTTCATAAATAGCTCAATTCTTGAAGCACAAAAAATAAATAAGCGTCAAAAACAGCTCTTCATCGAGTCTTCAATTTGATGGATTATTTTGAAAGTCTGCATTGGCACCTGCGCTGAGTTATCTGAGTCCATGTCTATAAAGTTTAAAGTCGGTGCCCTTAAACACGTCGTATTTTCCGCATTTTCACTAGATGTACGTTAGAAGCATAAGATACCGCGGATAATAAAGGCAAATCAGGACAGACAATTTGAGACAGTCCTGAAGTAACTTATTGGACACAAAAGTTTTTTTTTTTCTTTTAAATTTGATTTTTTTGTTTTCCCGAAATTCTTATCATGAATCTTGGAAAATGTTGTATTGGCGAATTTTATTTTCTTTTAAAAATTTATATACAGTATTTTAAATATGCTTTTTTTTAGAAATATCTTTACTAATAAAGTTACAAGTGTTCCTAGGTGCGTCGACAAGAACGCAATCCCTCCCCACTTCTCCCTCTGCCTCCCTCCCACAGAGCCCCCAGCCAGGCCTGCAGGAGGGTCGCGTTTCCCGTTTTTTCAACTTTAAAAATGTGTCAAAATTTGAATTCTTAATAAAACTTCAAATTTCTTCAAATGTATGAAGCGCCATGCAATTTCCAACATTTCCTTTTTTTAAACATTCAAAAATGTTGACAATTGACTGAGAAACAATGAAAACTGCAAAACATTTTTTTAAAAACGTACGAAAAATGGGAAAAAGATTTTCTTTTTTGAATTTTATTATTTTCAATTGGAAACATATTTCAATTTTAAAAATACCTAAATTTGTGAAACATCTGTGTGCATGAACCTGTAAAATAATTTTAAACTTGAAGAAAAATTGAAACAGTTACAATGAGCTAAACTGAAAAATGTGAAATCCTGTTTCTGTTTTTCTTTCTGTTACATCAATTTCCAAAATTTTTCAAAAATTCAATTATCTTTGGATTCCAAAATTTCTTCCAATGTTGCATGCGCAGTGAAGTTTCAAACATTTAATTTGTTTAAAGTTTGGAAAAGCTTCAAAATTGGGTGAGATACAATGAGAAATGCAAAAACATTTTGGAAAAATGTACCAAAAACAGGGTAAAAGGTTTTTGTTTCTGAATTTTAGCTATTTGAAATCTATCAATATATTTTAACAAAAAATATTTACAATTGTAAAACATTTGTGTGCATACAACCCAGCCAGAAATTTTGAAATTGAATCAGAATTGAAAATGTTGAAAAGAGTTAAACAGAAACCTTTGAATTCTAATTTATGTTTTTGTTCCTGTTTTGCCAACTTCTGAAATTTTCTGAAAATTCAATTTGCAAGTGATTTCCAATTTTCTTCAAGTGTTGCATGCGTAAAGACTTTGTTAACATTTAATTTTTTAAAATTTTAAGAAAAGCTTCAAAATTAGGCAAGATACTATAGAAAATGTGATAACAATTTTTTTATAATGTAGAAAAAATAGATGAAAAAATTTCCGCTTCTGAATTTTAGCTATTATAATTAGACAACATATTTCAATTGAAAAAAAATTTGATTTTGTTAAACATCTGTGCACATACCACCCAGCAAGAAATTTTGAAATTGCATCAAACACCAACAATTTGGAATGAGCTAAAGTGAAAAATCCACATTCCTGTTTATGTTTTTCTTCCAGTTTTTGACCTCCACTTAATGTTCCACGTTAAGTGGAGGTCTAAGGGACAAATGACTTCATGTTGTAGGAGTTCATACCTTGTGTAAGGTGTGTTACTTCAGACTGGGCTATGTTTCTGTGAATTTTTCCCTGAAATTTATGGAGTACCATGTGCACATTATTTTTCTGCTGCAAATAATAGAAAAAAGGTGTGGTGGTACTTGAGTAAATACTGTAGTACCCAAATTGAGTTGTTTCCAATTGTGCTGGATTTTTTTCTTACATTTAAAATTGTATTTAATATTTTCAGTTTGCCAAATTTTTGCCTCACTACATAAGCAGATACCCACTGAAGTTATATAAAATTTTGATATTAGAAACCTGAAAAATCTTTAAAAGTTACAGAGACAAATTCAAAAATTTTTCAGCAAGTGAATAGAAAATTACATAAAAAGATTTTACATCAGGGGACCTTCCCCATCCAACCAACATTCTACAGGGATTTTTCAGCCAAAATACAGTACAGGGCTCCAGTGAAGTCATGAGTTTTTATGTAGGTTTTAAAATCAAAGAAAAATGGATGGACTCCAAATTTATTCAAGCTAATCCATGATGGGTCAATTCTGGAGTTAGGTGGCTGGGGAGGGGGCCTCCACCCAGCCACCCAAGAGATCCCAGAGCCAAAAGGTAGATTTGGAAAGTTATGAATTTAGATTGAGCTCTATAAACTGTAGAAATATTATGTTGAGAATGAAGTGATCTTCCATTGTTTTTTAGGTTCTCTGAGTATTGCAAGCCCATGGGGAAGGAGTGGACCTTTGGCCACATAATGCATAACAATGAAATTGTTGACAATGATATAGTCAAGTATATAGAATAAAGCAATGCTCACATGAATGGTACAGAGACACTGATATTAGGGTGTGTGGAGGTGGTTTTTGAACAAAAAATCCAATCTCTATAAAATGTTTTAAAAATTTCCTATAATCATGGAAGCACCCAAAGAATCTGTGCAGTTGATATTTTACACATTTCCAAATGTTAAAATTTTTTGTGAACTTTTGGAATGTGTGGTTTGGAGCCCACAATCCACCTGCTGGTCAAGAACATAGCTCTAAAACTGAAGCATGACCATTTTAATTATTTACATTCACATTTTTATTTTGTGGAGGGGGAAAAGGCCATTAAACATTGGACCCAGAGTTCATATTAGATAATAAAAAAACCTGTTTATTTGTGAATTGTGACCCAAATAAATGGACACCAGTGGTTCATTGAGCACAACTGATCCCTGAATATGTGACCTTTTTGTAAGGTTTTACCAGTAAGAATTAGATTAATCAAGCCTTACACCTTGATTGCGGTTCTTAGCAGAGTTTTCAGGATTTAGAGTTTTCAAGATAGAGAAAAAAAANTTACTTGCGTTCCTCCGACAGTAACGCTGTTTTCAGTCCCTTCCTTCCTGCGCCCTACCTCCCTCCCACAGAGCCACCCAGAGGCCTGCAGGAGGGTCCCGTTTCCCGACTTTTTAAATTCAAAAATCTGTCAAAAATTCAATTTTCAACAAATCTCCAAATTTCTTAAAATGTTGACTGCGCACTGAAGTTTTCAACATTTTCTTTTTTTAAATATGTAAAAACATCGAAAATTGACTGAGATATGATAAAAAACGCAAAACGTTTTTTTTTAATCGTACGAAAAACAGGAAAAAAGATTTTACTTTTTGAATTTTATTTTTTTCAATTGAAAACATATTTCAATTTTAAAAATGCATAAATTTGTGAAACATCTGTGCGCATGAACCCATAAAATAATTTTAAATTTGAAGAAAAATTGAAACAGTTACAATGAGCTAAACTGAAAAATGTGAAATCCCATTTCTGTTTTTCTTTCTGTTACATCAACTTCCAAAATTTTTCAAAAATTCAATTATCTTTGGATTCCAAAATTTCTTCCAATGTTGCATGCCCAGTGAAGTGTTAAACATTTGCTTTTTTAAGTTTGGAAAAGCTTCAAAATTGGGTGAGATACAATGAGAAATGCAAAAACATTTTGAAAAAATGTACAAAAAACGGGGAAAAAGGTTTATGTTTCTGAATTTTAGCTATTTTAAATCTATCAATATATTTTAACAAAAAATATTTAAAATTGTAAAACATTTGTGCGCATACAACCCAACCAGAAATTTTGAAATTGAATCAAAATTGAAAATGTTGAAAAGAGTTGTACAGAAACCTTTGAATTCTTTAAATACAAAAACAAGGACAAAACGGTTGAAGACTTTAAAAGACTTTTAATTTAAACGTTGACTAAAGGTTAAAAGAAGTTCACAACGTACGTATTTCTGAAACAATTGTAAAGAAATAAAATTTATTTAAGAAAAGCTTCAAAATTAGGCAAGATACTATAGAAAACGTGAAAAATTTTTTTTATAATGTAGAAAAAATGGGGGAAAAATTTCTGCTTCTGAATTTTAGCTATTATAATTAGCAACATATTTCAATTGGAAAAAATTTGATTTTGTAAAACATCTGTGCACATACCACCAAGAAATTTTGAAAAAAAATTTCTTGGTTGAAATTTCTTGGTATTTTTTTGAAAATTTTGAATCAGCAAGAAATTTTGAAATTGCATCAAACACCAACAATTTGGAATGAGCTGAAGTGAAAAATCCACATTCCTGTTTATGTTTTTCTTCCAGTTTTCGACCTCCACTTAATGTTCCACGTTAAGTGGAGGTCTAAGGGACAAATGACTTCATGTTGTAGGAGTTCATACCTTGTGTAAGGTGTGTTACTTCACTGACCCGATACAAAGACACTTAAAAAGGGACAAATTTATGGAGTACCATGTGCACATTATTTTTCTGTTGCAAATAATAGAAAAAAGGTGTGGTGGTACTTGAGTAAATACTGTAGTATCCAAATTGAGTTGTTTCCAATTGTGCTGGATTTTTTCTGACATTTAAAATTGTATTTAATATTTTCAGTTTGCCAAATTTTTGCCTCACTACATAAGCAGATACCCACTGAAGTTATATAAAATTTTGATATTAGAAACCTGAAAATCTTTAAAAGTTACGGAGACAAATTCAAAAATTTTTCAGCAAGTGAATAGAAAAATCACATAAAAAGATTTTACATCAGGGGACCTTCCCCATCCAACCAACATTCTACAGGGATTTTTCAGCCAAAATACAGTACAGGACTCCAGTGAAGTCATGAGTTTTTATGTAGGTTTTAAAATCAAAGAAAAATGGATGAACTCCAAATTTCTTCAAGCTAATCCAGGATGGGTCAATTCTGGAGTTAGATGGCTGGGGAGGGGGCCTCCACCCAGCCACCCAAGAGATCCCAGAGCCAAATGGTAGATTTGGAAAGTTATGAATTTAGATTGAGCACTATAAACTGTAGAAATATTATGTTAAGAATGAAGTGATTTTTCATTGTTTTTTAGGTTCTCTGAGTATTGCAAGCCCATGGGGAAGGAGTGGACCTTTGGCCACATAATGCATAACAATGAAATTGTTGACAATGATATAGTCAAGTATATAGATTAAAGCAATGCTCACATGAATGGTAAAGATACACTTATATTAGGGTGTGTGGAGGTGGTCTTTGAACAAAAAATCCAATGTCTATAAAAGATTTTAAAAATTTCCTATAATCATGATATCACCCAAAGAATCTGTGCAGTTGATATTTTAAACATTTCCAAATGTTAAAATTTTTTGTCAACTTTTGGAATATGTGGTTTGGAGCCCACAATCCACCTGCTGGTAGAGAAAATAGCTCTAAAACTGAAGCATGACCATTTTAATCATTTACATTCACATTTTTATTTTGTGGAGGGGGAAAAGGCCATTAAACATTGGACCCTGAGTTCATATTAGATAATAAAAAAACCTGTTTATTTGTGAATTGTGGCCCAAATAAATGGACACCAGTGGTTCATGGAGCACAACTGATCCCTGTGTATGTGACCTTTTCTTGATCATGAACTTCTTTTACATACAGTATTTGTACAATTGGAACATCAACTGGTGGATCTTGAATGTGTGATATGATTGAACAATTGAGGAAGGGGGGGGGGGTTGACAATGCAAAAGTTCACCTGATTTTGGAAGGGTTTGCTGTACATTATACAGTCATCTCTTCATTTTGAGCATCCCATCTGGAAAGAATGATTAGATCAAATGACTGAATTTTTTAATTTTCTGTAAAATCCTGAACATGATGCCCAGGTGTGGCTGGGCACCCCCAGCTTGTTTTTTAGGAAAAGTTTCCCCGAATATACGGGTCATAAATCTTTGGCGAGCAAAACCCAGGTTGACAGGCGACACGACATTGCATGTTGACGTTTTTTTCCCCCTCTGCTGATGTTGCTTTCGTTTTTCTTTTCTCTTGTTTTTCTTCTTTCCTTTTTTGTATTGAGATTTTTTTTTCCATTTTACGAAAAGCGTGAAAATTCTTGTGTTGAAAGATTGCTCGGGAAGTAGATTTGCAAAGGCCTATTTAATCTTGTTGGCGATTAAATGAGCTTTTGGTCTTGGATTCGAATGGATGTGCTCCACCAAAGGTTTTGTTTTGTTTTTTGATTGAGGACAGATTCCGTGGAAAATAAACTTCGAATGCAACTTTATGTATTTCGAAGGTCGTGATTCTGTCATCGATCGTTTGTCTTGTCGATTTTTCTTTCTGTCTTGTCACCTGTCATTGACTTGAGATGCGATGCATCTGATTCTGGGGATGGGTTTGTTTGAATCATTATTTTTTTGTTTAGGCAGAAAGGAATCAGCTGAGCTTGCACATGTTTAGGGATGATAGCTATTTTTTTTTTAAGACAAGCCTTTGTCCTACTTTTATGAATATTATTGGGGGCAGAAAGTCATGGTAATATTAGTTGATCAAGATAAACTGTTGGCCTTATATGATTTATAATCAAAGATTCTCTCTCATTTGTTCATTCATCTAAAACTCATACAGAAACAAGCTGAAGACCTTGTGCTTTAAATTAATTTATATTTTGTTTTCAATGTCAGAAAATGAATGGGTGTATGCATACATGTCAAATGTCCAGTTGTATTTTGTGGATTATATTTTATTTTATTTTTGTTTTCAATTTGTGCTCTTTTTCCTGCTCCAAAGTGATTGAATGTCATTGAGTAGATTTGGGTAGGGTGGGGAGGGGGTTTGGTTGTGGAAATCATGATTGAACCTCGTGAATGCTGAAAGCGGCAAATAAAGTGTTCTGTTCATTCATTCATTCATTCATTAGTTGAAGTCTGAGCTGAAATGAAACATAACAATCAGCCTGGGACAGGGCCAGAAATTCCTTGCAGGAATTCCTACTGAACAGACTAGAGATGTATTTCACAAGATAATGATTGAATTAACAACTCAGGTATGCCCAGCATTCCATGCTGATAGAAATGCGCTTAATAAAGATTTACAAGTATTGGAATTCAATGAAGAGACCCTTTCTGAAATCATAGAGGATCAAGATAAATTGTTGGCCTTATATGATGTCTCATCAAAGATGCTCTCTGAATTGTTCATTCAACTAAACCTTATCTGGGAACTGGCCAAAGACCTTACGCTTTAAATTGGGTTCAGTAACTGCTGCAATTGCTATAATTCTGGCTTATGCTGCAATTCTTGTTACTGATATTTTGTTTTCAATGTCAGGGAAAGAAGGGGTGTACACATACACGCATCAGTTGTGCAGTTGTACATTGTGGAATGTATTTTCTTTCATTTTGGTATCCCTATACAGCTTTTTTCACTGTTTCCCATTCTGAAGTGATTGGAAGCATTTGAATGGATTTGGGTTGGGTGGGGATGTGCAAATGTTGATTGAACCTTGTGAACAGTGAAAAGCAGAAAATAAAGCTTTTGGTTCATTCATTCATTCAAAAACTCAGCAAATTCTTCCCACACACCACTGGACTGGACTAAGAACTGTTGATGATAAATAACATTGCCTGGGTGTATACATTAAGAGACTTCAACCTTTAGTGGTTTTTACTATACTCTAAATGTAGACCTGTGATTGGTCAAGAAATGAGAATTGAAGATATTGCGGTGCCAGGAAGTGCCAATTTTGAGGAGGAGGGGATAAGCTTCCCACAATTTCCAGGAATTTAGTAATTATTGTATATAATTTAATGTCCATCATAATAAGTGAGGCGCGGCGTGTTTGCCCAACAAATAGTAAATACCGATACTCACTCGAATATAATTGTTCCTTTCTTTCGACAATCAAAACATCATGTGAACCCTTTTTTGCTCCATCACTTGCTCCTCAGCGGGAAAAAAAGAGAAAACCGAATCTCTTTAGCATTATTCATTGTCTGTTTTTTCCTCGTAGCAACTACCACAAAATGTATACACAGCAGTCGTGGGAAACCCTTGGGTTCTTCGGGGACAGAAAAGATTCCTGTCTACACAAAACTCCTTATTTGGGTTGGGTATTCATCGATGGGAGACTGAAAAAGAAAGAAAAGATTCCCATTTGAACCGATTGACGGCGGTGTCTTTTTTTCATTTTTCTGGAAGCCCTGCATCGACGGGGTCAAGGTTTCATTTTGTTTTTCTCTTCATTCTCTGTCTATAGTCACATTGTGAACTCACATTTTCTTCTATTTTTTCATCATCATTTTTGGGTTTGTTTTCGAGAGGTGTGAGGTATTGCTGCGAGTTGCGTGGGTATGAGTCGAATGTGGGCCACGCTTGATGAACCCGTCTTCTGAATTCGTGTCAGGTCGGTACTTTACTGCCAACTTCCCTATATTCTGGTCACGTGGGCTTTTTCAAACAAAATGCACGATATGGAGAGGAAAAATGTGTACTCTGTGGATTGAGTGCCTAGGCACGGTTTAGGTGTTTGTCTTATTTTCATTGGTTCTTTCTTGGTCCAACCGATGATGAGAGTCATTTTTTTGTGTGGAGTATTTTCTAGTTTACCGAAAGCAATAAGAGTTTCGAATGCTGTATATTTTACAGTTAGAATTTCTGTTCAACGATTTTCTCTTCATAATGAAATTTATTTTTGATCTCACTGGGGTATCTGCAAAAATTATAAATGTTCTTTGCAACAAAATTCACAGGAGATCAGAGAAATTCGATGTAGATGAAATTTTGTCGCAGAGAGCAAAATTTTTCGTGACAAAATTAGGTTCAGGTGTTCGTCTTACTTTCATTTGTTCTTTCTTGGTTCAACCGATGATTTTTTGTACACTAATTGCTAGTTTACCGAAAACAAAAAGAGTTCCGAATGCTGCATATTGTAAATAATAGACTCTCGTTACAATGATTTCCTCTACATAATGAATTTAAGTTTTGATCCCACAAGGGTCTCTGAAAAAATTATGAATGTTCTTTGCAGCGAAATTCACAGGAGATCAGAAAAATTCGATGAAGGGAAAATTTTGTTACAGAGAAAAATATTTTCATGACAAAATTAGGTTTAGGTGTTCGTCTTATTTTCATTTGTTCTTTCTTGGTTCGACCGATGATTAGTCATTTTTTGTGCAGTATTTTCTAGTTAACCAAAAACAATACGAGTTTTGAATGCTGTATATTGTACATAATAGACTCTCTTTACAATGATTTTCTCTACATAATGAATTTAAGTTTTGATCCCACAAGGGTATATGGAAAAATTATAAATGTTCTTTGCAGCGAAATTCACAGGAGATCAGAAAAGTTTGATGTAGGGAAAATTTTGTTATAGAGAGAAATATTTTCATGGCAAAATTAGGCCAGAAGTTTCCCCAGTTCACGCGAAAATTCTGCCATGGGAGTTAACATTTCATTTTTCTGTAGAATATCATGTTCCTTATATCAAACGAAAATTAAAAAAAACTCTGGATCATCAGGTTTATTCTCAAATGGCGTCAAACGCATTTGATGACAGAATCAATTTTTATTCAAAGGCAGAGGAAATCAGCGAAACTTCGCGGTTTTAGGGTTTCGTGCCAAGTTTTTTTTTTTTTTATTTCACGCCCGCTTTCGAAACCCGCCGACGAAGCTCGTAATTTTTGCCGTAACAACCCGGGTAAAAATGCCCCACTTCCGGGCTTCCCCGGCACGACCGGAAACGCACGCGCACGCACTCGCAGTCAGAAAAACAGAACCCTCTCGGAAATTCGGTTTTCCCTGCGGCGAGGAAATAAAAACAGCTGGAATAACCATCCAGGGGGTGAACGAATTAAATGAATGAATGAACGAAATAAAGAGGAGAATAACGAGACAAGAACTTGGTTTATTTATTTTTAATTTTTTGTATGTGGAAAAATAAAACAAAAATGCGGAAATTAGCCCTGAAAAAATGCCCCCCCTGTGAATCGTGGGAAACGCCCGCGAGCAAAACGCTCACAATTCCTGGTACGGAATAACACGTTTAAATGGCTGAGAAATTTCAGCAACAGGACAAAAATAATAGGGAAGAAGACTCTTAAAGTCTCTGATTCATTTGAAATTTTCTCTTGAAAATTTTTAAAAATTTGGTTTTTCAAATGCCGGAAATCATTTAGAAAATATCCTTTCGATTGCTGGATTCGTCAAATTGTATTCACAAAGCGCTGGGAAACATTTTTCTCCGTTTTTCCATGATCAATATGCAATAAATTTTCCAAAAAGGAAATTCTGTAAAATGAACTTTTTTTTTACGTATAAGAGAGTCGGAAGAGTTTAAAATGCCTGCATGGATGATTCATGCAAATGATATGATAATTTCTTTTAGATTAAGAAGAAATACTATGGAAAAATTCGTACGTGATCAAAGATTGACTAATGAATAGCTTCGCTGATTTGGTTTTTTTCAATATTCAAAAGTAACAGTTGTCTTAGTGGGCGAATTTCGAACTTATCGTTCGATTCCATCTGTTTTGTTTTTTCGTTTCAACCTCGTGGTTCTCTTTTCAGTATTTCAAAAGACGAAGACAAATGTTAAGTACCTAAAAAGGTTCACCCATTCTGTTCGCCATTTTATTTTTATACTGGAGCAGAAGATCCTGTTCTATTATTTCAACGATATCGAGAAGATTCGTATATAGTGAACGGGTTAAACTAAGAGAACCATGTGGAAAAAGGAAATCAAGGATTGTTCAACGAAATGGGTCTTGATTTGAAGAGTCCAATCAGAATTATAGCCGGGCACTGTGCTCACTTCCGCTTCCGGAAATGAATCTTTTCTTACCCCTTGTTCGAGTTTGTTATTTCTTTGTACAGTTTTCTTTGGGAAAGAATAAAAAAAGAAGCATTCCCATTGACCTGGTGTCTTGTGGTACCATTTGACATTTCTGAAGTACTGTACATTTGAACCTGGCCAAATCGAAGTTTTAACTTTGAAAAATCGTAATTTGACTTTTAGGAGTTTCATCTTTTTCAAAAGAAGTGCCCAACTTGGAAAATTCTTTGGTCCCGTTTGAAAATGTATGCTTTATTTTGAATAAACAGTATATTTAGAAGAATTAAGTATAAATAATTAATTCCATTTGGAAGTGAGTATTTCTCCCACTTTTTAATTTATTTTTAGTCGAACAGCTCATTTGCAGAAAGGCAGGCTCAGCATGAAAGGGATATTTTTTTTTTTCGAAAATGTTCTTCATTTCATCAGAGACTTGGGGATTATGACAGGTCCTGAATCTTAGCAGTTCACAGCATTTATTACCCATTTACCACAAAATTCCATTCTGAAATGTCCTGAACCCAATGAATCTCGAAGCGAGAAATTTTTCAGTTTTAACAACTTTTTCGTCGGGTCCCAAGAGATTTCGTTGTAACGAGATTTTACTTTATTTTCTGACGCGTAAATAAATCGTGAAGAAGAAGATTCTGGGAATCTCCGTGGGAGTTCTCTATACTGATGTACTCGTATATACTGAACTCAGTCACGTTCACGGAATTTCTGTGAGGTGATTTCAGGTTTAAATAAGATTGCCCCGAGGCGAGGAATTGCCAGTCGGTGCCGAGCAATTTTGACCGGAAACTGGGTCAGATTTTCCTTGGTCGCGTTATTTCTTTGTTTCCTTTTCGAGGAAATGAACATTTGTCTCCTTTTTTTTCCTTCTCTTTCTGACTGTCTTGGCATTGCTGAAAAGTATTTTTTCCGTGGATGACTGACCGAGTTGCTTTTTTTTTGTTTTTTCCTGTGGGAACCGGAAGCGAGGAACGTGGTTTGATTGACTTTGCTTGATGAGTCAGTGTGGCAGAATCCAGAATATGAAAGATGGCATATGAAAAACGGTTTCTCAGCGTGAATATTTTTTCCCCCCGGAAGTCATTTGTCAAATTTATTTTCTCATTTTTTATTTTTGTGAAAGATGTTTCATTGGATCTCCGAAGTTGGTATTTTAAAAAATTTCTTTACGGGTTTTGCATAGCGAACTCAATAAACTGGCCCGCGTAAAAAAATTTGCAATATTTCGCACTTGAATGTAAATGTACAGAATATAAAAATACCTTTTCTGGAATTACTTACACAGTTTTTGCGCATCTTGGAAAATAAATTGCGAAACGATTCTTGATAATGCCAATTTTATAATTTCTTTTCATGCATTGAAAAACTATTAAATCCTATTTTGCGCCTATTTTTCACTTTGTCCAAGTGTAAATTAAACTATATTTAAAAGTAGGAATTCTGAATAAATAAAAATGTATTGTGAGTGGTTATTTTATCTTCAAACTGTGATCAAAGCAAACCCAGATTGTTTGTTACGACCGTCGAACTCGAATTGAAAGATTTCCACCGAGACTACTTTGAATTGAAATCAGTTCAAGTACCTTTTTTAAAATCAATTTTCAATGTTATTGAAACCACTTTCGCATGATTTGGGGTAAAATAAAACCTTTCATGACTTTTTGGATTTTAAAAATTGTGTGTGTCGTGAGAGTTTCGTTTTTTTGTTCGTCTTGGTTGCAGCGTAATTTTTCTGTGCTATTAAAACTGGCGGTGCAAAAATTAATTTTCACAATTTATCCTCACGGTAAAAAAGTAAAAAAGTTTATTCTTTGTTCTGGCCTTTCTCAACTACAGTGTTTCAATATTGGCTCACTTTTTTTTCGAAAAAGTATCGTTCTCGTTGATTAAAAGAAATTAGGTTTCCGTCGTCACGCTTTCTTGACTTTGTCTCCATTCCTGTCGTCAAGTGACCGGGTCAAAATTATTGGAGCTTGAAAGTTGCTCCAGAGAAACTTAATGAGTTCGGGACTTGGATTGGAAAAAAACATTTCAAAAGCTTGGTAAGATTGTAAAAAAAAACCTTTCAAAAGTCGGTTTTTTTCTTCTGGATGAGTGAGATTAAAACGGTGACGAACACCATCCATTTAGCTAATTAAAAAAGATATCTCCAGCAGAGAGGGACTTCCTTCTCTCTTTTTCACTTGAATATTATTTTTACAGCCAATATTTCTATGTACTGTACAGAGATATCAGTATTCAATTCCCTAAATGTCCATATACCTCGTTGTGTTGACATATATTGATTGGAATCAGTTTAAATTGAGAGACAATATTTATTTTCATGGAATTATGGTGAGAATTTTGTACATAAAACACCAATTAAAAATTATATAGTGTAAGTCTAAAGGAAAATGAGACTCGACTCAGGGACACTCTTTATGCACCAATTACGTCCGCATCTCGGGGTCTCACTGTATACATGTCTAAGAACGGGAACAAGCATTCTTTCTCAACTATATTGCGGTAAATAAAAATGAGTACCGTACAGTGCAATATTTATTCCCGTTTCCTGTCGGGTGATGGCACCAAGGAACGAACGGCCTTCGATTCACGCGCAATTGTCATTGTGGACCGGAACTGCGTAATTACTCTCGGAGTGCCGGAGGAGCTGTTGACTCCAGGACGTTCATTTCCGCACACATGTGAGAGACGAAGAAAGGGAAAGGAAAATGCCAGAGAGAGACAGATGACAAAAGGAGATTTTCAAAAGTTATCCGATTCATCGTTTTCCCAACGTTTCATGTTTTCTGAACGTGCCCAATTTCTTTTTTTATAACTTTAACGGAACGCAGGATTTTTTTTTCTGGACGAGTTTGTTGATGCTTGCATTATTTCATGTGAAATAATGTACAATACCTTTGTTTTTGAAAATGAAAATATTATGTAAATCGTCTGTATGCCTTTAATTGCGTGTAGGATAATTTTTCTCTTTTTTCATAATTTTTTGCAGACCCTACTTCTGCGCCTCGAATTCAAAACATTGCCTTTTTATTCTCTCTGGATTGTCGGGAGCAATTGTCGAGGTAATTGCTGAGAACCAGTGATTCAGAAAACCCAAGGGTTTTTTCATATGATAATTTTCTAACTGCAGTATTTTCAATCGAAGAAAAAATAATTTTGCGACCGAGGCATCAATAATTTCCTGCCAGATCTCAGTGGAAATCCGCGCTTCAAAAATTCGCACAAATATCATCGGAATTGTTATCCCAGAATTTTTTTTGTCAATATTTGAAAAAATTTCTTACAATAAGATTATTATTTGATGTGTTTATGAAACTGTTTGCTCAGGTTTGACTAAAAAGAAAATTCAAGATTGGAAGACATAAAATTCCGGTATCAGTCGAAAATTCGATTTAAAAAAACTTGGAAGTGCATCGAATTCACTGACATCTAAGAAGATGAAATGATTCCTTTCAACCGACGCAACCCTTGAAGTAAAAATCAAATTAAAATTGATTTTGTCAAAGGCTTTGCTATTAATTTCAATTCATACGCTAAATAATTCAAACCCCTGAGTTCTTGAAAATGCAAATGAAATATGATTATAAACCAAGCAATTCTCTGTCTGATGCGAAATACTTTTAATAGAAGTGCTTTTTTACTTCAAGCAATTTTTTTAATGTCTAGGAGCAAAACTAAAATCAAACTTCTCGCATTTGAACCAATACGGAAAGTCAGATGATCAAACCTGACCTACTTCCCTATTATATCCTTTATTTAAAAATATTATAACTTATTATGACTGTGCGGATTAATGATGTGTTCTCGAGGCACCGGAAGACACTCTGACAATTTCCTCGGGAAGAAGATATGGACTTGGCTCTGTCGTAATCTGAAAAAAAAAAAAAATATATATATATATATATATGAAGAGTAAATAAATGTTGAGAATATGCAAATAACTGCATTTTTATTTTTATTTTCATGTTTCAAACGAGGTGCCAGCGTTTGTGTTCATCAGCATGGCGATCGGATATCGCAGCAACCCGGTTGTTTCATCGCTATCCTCGAGACTTGATTTCTCAAGCGTGTCAACCGACATGTTTTATTTATTTATTATTCCACTGAATTTACAGAAATTCCGGAAACTTTCGAGAGGAAATGAATTTCGAAGGGAGGAAGAATTGCGGTCGTTCGTGTGGAGGAGCGATGGAAATATTTGTGGTTTATTTTTTTTTTGGAGGTCCATGTTTGTTCAAAACCGCGTCACAAGCATTCGGAAATGCTTATAATGCCTTCTTTGACACTTTCGCAATTTTCGGTGGGCTGAATTTATTTTTTCTGCTCAGTATTGCGGAATGTTCGTGGCTTTCGGATTTGTTGAACATTTTATGAAACGACGAATGTATTAAAATGTTCCAGGTGTAATTTCAAAATGTCAGAGATTTCATCTGGGAAAAATTAAAAACATGAAGTATTCTGATGCATGGTGAACACTTGTATTTTCTGTCAAGTTTTTATGTTCAGAGGTTGATTCTTATGTTTTAAAAGTCTCGTGTTTCTTTTGTTGGAATTCTGTTTAATAAATCGACGTCAATTAAATTTCAACGGAGTGATATTGAATAATTTCTCCACATTTTTTCCACCATTTTTTCACCCATATTGAACGAAAGGTAATAAAATTTATAAACAGTCCAAAATTGTGCATATATAGTTAACCTGCCAAATTTGCATGTTGAATTACTTCGCATTAGTTGGATAATGGCCAACAAATAATGCAAATATTATTTTAGCGGCAACTACGTTCCAAAATTAATAGTAATACAGTATCTTTTTGTGGAATTTTGATGAAACTGAGTGTGATATATATCTTGAAATATAAATTTTGTGGAAAAAAGTATGCTGAAGAAGGCTCTAAATAAATAAAGGCCTGTTTTATCTATTGTTATTGGTTCAAAACTTGGGAAGACAACTTTAGCTCCTCAATTGTGGCCCCAATTTCCAGGTACTGTTTAAAAATAAACTTTGGGACCTTTCTTATTCGTGTTTTCTAAAATGACTTTTATTTCTCTTTTCAAGGGATAGAAATTAAATTTCAGAGCTTTTTCTCGTGAACAAATCCGAGCAAAGTAAGGGTTTAAAAAAAATAAACTTTGGGACCTTTCTTATTCGTGTTTTCTAAAATGACTTTTATTTCTCTTTTCAAGGGATAGAAATTAAATTTCAGAGCTTTTTCTCGTGAACAAATCCGAGCAAAGTAAGGGTTTAAAAACCAATCGATTAGAACAATAAAATGCCTCCAATTTTTCAACAACAAAAAATTGACTTCCTTGCTTTGCCGTCTTCAGTCCTCAAAAGCATTTTTCTAACATGTTTTTAAATGCGTCATCTCGACTGATGATCTTCAAACGACGAGAAAATTACACGAAATCAAAAAATAAAAAGGATGTTGGAGGCATCCAAAAATTCTTTTCCCCATCGTTCCCCCCGAAAAACAAGCTTAACATTCAGGGCACGTTTTCGTTCATTGGATTTCCCTGTTCATGTTCCTGAAAAATTAGCGTTGCTCAACAAGACCCTGAAGAAAATATCTTGGAGGGAAAAATGTGAGAGGGACGAAAAAGCGTCGTCTTTTGCCTCAGGGCCAGGAAAGAAAAGAAAAGATTTCCTTCTGTGGACGACAGCTGAATTATGGCCAGTTTCATGGAAACAAAAGAGAAGAAAGAGCTCCGTGTTCTGGAAAATGGAAAAAGTGCCGGCGGAAAAGTGCCGTATTATTTTTAGTGCAATACAGTACTAGGAACATTTTTAAATAATATTCAGTGAGTATTAAAAGGTTTTAAAAATTTAATACGAGCTCGAATAAAAAAATTCACTGTGCTGTGATCACTTCAAAACAAAATAGGCATGACCTATGTGATCAAGGATCACAAAATAATAAAAATAAAAATGCAGGAAATCAGCCTTTAAGGCTGAGAACAGATATTCAAGGGGTTTCCTTGAATATATGTTCCTAGTTTTTCAATAATTTATTTTATGATCAAGTTGAATGCAAAGAATAAGAGTACAATGCACAAGATGGATTTGAATAATAGCACAGGAGTAACAGATTTGTGCACGCAAATCACCAGGAATAAAAGGATAATTGTTGAGAATTTAGGACAGACTGAGATGCTTAAAATTGAATTATTTTTAGTTTTGATTGAGGAGGAAACCTTCATTGATTTCCTCTCTTGTTTTCTCCTCAACAACCTATATTGAAAAATGTTTCTGAATCAATAAAGGTATATGCGAATAGCGGTTATCTAATGATCTGTGAAACTCGGGAAGCCGAGCTAAATTTTGAATGAATGACCATTTAAATTGCTTCACAATTTTGCGTTTTCAAATTTTGACAAGCGTTTAAAAATATAGGCATTTCAAAGTTTAAATTATAGAATCAAGATTTTTCTTTGGTGCTCTTCACGCGCATTAAATTTTGAAGAATTGATCGTGAAAATTGCTTCAAAATTTTGCATTTTCAAATTTTGTTGGCTGTTTTAGAAGCATAGCATTTGAAATTTTAAAAAATGAATTTCGAAATGTTCTTGAATCCATTTCATACAAATTAGTGGTATGAAGATGGAACAATTTTCTTATATCATCATTTCGAAGGTAACCTTTTTAATTTCTATTTCAGTCACGATGTTTATTCTTCGATTTCTCGCGCGTTACTCGGCAACCTTGAAACTTCATAAAGTTTAAAAAAACGAAGAAAAAAAAATTGCCTGGCTTTCTCAATTCTGCTCCGAATTTCCAGCATCTAAAGATAAGGCGGGGGGAAATGAATCATGTCCATAAACTTTTTTTTTTTTTTT
>CAJPEX010004142.1:0-23724 GCA_905338405.1 Notodromas monacha
CACCAAAGAAACATCAACCATCCCTTTTTGTCATCATTCATGACCATCACTTTTTTTTTTTTTTTTTTCCAGGAAGGAACTCCAGGCATGCTCAAGTCCGAGTCCCGAGTGGGTATATATGCCCCCGGGCCAAGTCACGACTCCATATACCGGATAACAGGGTCTCGCAATGGGGTTTTTTTTTTATTGGCTCAGCAATGCCAGGAATGAAGTGGCGGCGCGACAGACGATGTGCTAGACGTTACCTGACCCAGTTTGCCCGATGGACGCCGGAATTCTATCGTCGTGAACACGAGGGTGACTGAGTCGACAATCCCGCCGCCGCCGCCAGAAGCAGCAGCCGCCACTGTCGCCCGGATGCCCAGGGAATCCCATTAAACCCACTCTGATCCCGCTTCTATTCGGAACCCGTCCCTATAAGAGGTATAGGAGGGAAAATATCCCAAGGGAAAGAACAATGTCTCATTTAATTATTTCTTTACCTGAATTGATCACATCATTTAATTTTTTATCACAGAAAAGAGACGCAGGTTTCAGCATTTAATGGAGTTGAAACCTCTTAATACCTGACATGAAGAGTTTTCAAGTAAGGAATTTTAGTGTTTTTGTCCCACCCTTCTTACCTCTTAGTGTCCGTTAATTTAACCACCAGTAGATACCGTCACAAGGGGTTGGAAAAACACGGGTGTTTAGTCGTTTAAAGACAGTTGAACGAACGTCCGGACGTTTAAGGTTTTAAAAATTCTGGAGACTGGCAAAGTTACCTAAAATCTTTGAATCTTTTTTTTTTGGACTAGCAAATTGACAAAAAATTCTCCAGGCTGGCCAAGTTTCACAAAATTTCTGCAGACTCTAAAAAGTTTTGTTTGAAAGACTTTATGGCAGGTATTTTAAAAGTTTCTGTGTCCTGCAAACATCAAGTTGAGAACCAATGAAGCAGTTTTAGTGGAATGTCTTCAGAGATTCAGAAAGGTGGGCTGGAAGAAAGGTTTCTCAGAATGAAAAATTAAAATAATTTATTTCAGCATGTGAAAATTTGTCTGAATTAAGTATTATTAGGAAAAAGTCAAATTTTTTTTTATCAAATAATTTCAACAACCATATTGGCTCCAAAATTTAATTTAAAGATAACAGACTTCATTGCTAATTTTGAAAAAAGTACAGTATTATGCTGAAGAACAAAAGTTCGGCTACTATATAAGGTTTGTGAGAGAAACTTTCAGAATGGGGATTTAACTATATTTTGCTTTCAAGGGAATTCAGACATGGACTAAAACAAAATTAGGCATACAGTAATTTGTATTTAGGGAGGCTTGGAGTATTGAGATAAAATTTTAATTTATATTACAGTATTAGGATGCAGTGTATTTTGTGATGACACTGTAAGATGAATGTGAATTGAAAGGATTTCTTTCCAGATTCTTAATTCCAACAACTATTGATTAAGGGTTCCTAAAAAGAGGTTTTATGTCTTCCGCAATACAAATACTGCGTATATTCAATTTTTAAATACATATAAAATGCTTAAATAATAATACAGTTGGTGTGCTGCAATTCAACCCTAATCTGTTGCCAGGTAAGGGTTGAATTGTGAAGCAGTCAAATTACAAGACAATGTCAAATTGTGGGGCAAGAGGTTGAATTGCAAGGTACCACCTGTTCAAAACTTTTGAGATTATCTCTCAAGGCTAATCTGGTCATGGAAATATTAAGAAGAAGCACGCATTTTCCATTTCAAAGAAGGTTCATGCACTTCATTTTCCAACGGAACATTTTTTTTTCATTTTGTGGAAGTTCAATTAAACCTTGATTAGTAATTATACTGTACTAGGAAAGCAGAAATGCTGAGTTTTGAGGAACATGTTTTATGGCTGATCGACGGGAATGTGAAGAGGTGGTTTGAATCCAACGGTTTTGTTCCTCTGTTTACTGCTGTTCCTTAATTTCAAGGAAGGTTAATCAGGTTCCGAGAGGATTTCAATTTCTTTCCAAGGTTCAAATCAACTTGGATATTGTTTCTTTTTTAAGTTCCGCGTGAAAAATTCGAAATTTGAAGAATTTTCCCCGGCTTTTCTGTTCATGGAAATAGAGAGAAGCATTAAATTGAACTGGATTAATTCTCTCTTGACCCGGCCTCAACACTTTTTCAAGGAGGGTTAATTGTTTCTCAATTAATTATCAATTTTGGAATTGGCCTTTTCAATTTCTCTTTAGATCATTTTAAAATATGTTGTAGAAATTATTGAGATTGTTAATAAATTTCAATGACCTCCTAAAATAATGTATATAATACAGTATACCAATCTGCTGTTTCTGCACAAACAAGGTAATTTGAAAATTTTTACAATAAAAACCTTGTCAGGCAATTCTGTTGAACAGGAGAAGAAGAATAAACTACTCAACTCAGTAAGAGATCCTTCTTATACACTTTAACCTATGTTTTCTGAGTACTGCACTAAACTGTAGTACTCACAGCTCATGAAAACTTACTAAGTTTTTTAGCATCATTCCTTTTCCAAAAGGAGTGGATCCTCAATTTATTGGAACTCTCATGAACTCCATGTATTACTGCCAAGTACACTCCTAAAATCCCAACTTGTCTTCATTCATTGATGGAAACTGTGTGCCAATCTTGTTAATATAGGAAAAATCCGTCATGAATAAAAACTGTTTGAAAAATTTGACATCTCTCCTCAAAATTCAAAACTCCAGTAAAACTCCAATTTATTTGACAATCATTTCTTTGCCAATTGCAAATCATTAAAATCAAACAACCTTCAACAAATATTCTTGAAGGCCATCCAATGAAACTTTGATAAAAATATTTCTAAACATTGCATTCAACTCCACAGCAACTTTCTCTAAATTAAGATTTTTTTGACCTCATAGGGGTTCTTTGAAAAAAAAAAGTTTCTCTAAATTTACCATATTTTTTCTGGTTCCCTGAATTTTAAATTGTAGAGATAATCCACCTGTACTTGAAAAAAATGCTGTACAATATCCCTTTGCAGTTATCAACACACAGTATTGTAATTTCCAACCCCTCCCAAATGCCTTAATTAAGAAGATCAAACTAATTTTTCAACCCTTGGATGGCATAGGGTTCCTGACCATCCTGCCACAAAGTATGGATTTTAGGGGGGGGGGGGCATTTCAGTTTGACCAAATAGGTCTCTGAAATGCCAGTTGGAAAAAACCTGGGTGCAGAAAATCCCATGGTATAATGTTAAACATATCCTGGGAATGCATGAAAAATGCCGCCCAAGGAAATTTTTTTTTGCCAAAAATTTCTTCAGGAATTCAAAAAATATTATAAATTTTATATCATGGTTCAAAAATCTTTTTTTTTCTGCTCTCATGGGGACAAAATTTTGCAAAAATATCTGGACTTTGAAACAAGGAAATTTTTTTGCCAAAAATTTCTTCAGGAATTCAAAAAATATTATAAATTTTATATCATGGTTCAAAAATCTTTTTTTTTTCTGCTCTCATGGGGACAACATTGTGCAAAAATATCTGGACTTTGCTATACAAAAGGGTTAAATGGAGATAACGGGGTGAAAACTATGAAACCTGAGAAGATAATTATGCAATTCCTGGAAAAACTGCAGAAGATTTCCTCGCCACAGACTTCAACCTTCCAATCCCAAGTGCCCATATAGTTCATGAATATTCAGAAAAAAAATGGGGACGTTGGTACCTGGGTAATCAGTGGAGCGGAACCCAATCCTGTGGCCACTGTTTCTGAAGCAGCTTCTTCCCGTTTGCGTGACTGATTCACACCATCTCAGAGACCTTCAGAATGCTTGGTTACTTTTTTCTTTTCTTTTTTAAATAAAAATATGGAGAAGACGAAAAGGTTTCGGTGTATTGTCATTCGTCTTCGTCCAATTTGTCCGCTAAAGGAGGAAGAGTACAAGTCCGAAGTTTACGTCGCTACTGTGTCTCCTTTAAGGTTCGTTGTTGTTTTTAACTTCAGCATCCTTGAGCTTCATTAACACCTTGCTTGACAGGCAAAAAAAGAAAGCAAACTAATAGAGCTGGTTGATGAAGAGCTTTGTTTGCTTCAAAGGAGTTAACCACTGTTAAAAAGGCAACTGAATTGAGTTGAATTGATTAAGGCCCTCAGGGGGAATTCAAAGTGGATGATTTCTTTTTTTAACTCAACAGGAAAGTGGAGGGAATCCAGGCTGTCAAGGCAATCAAAGTCCTCTTCTTTCCAGGATCTTGAGTAAGTTGCTCTGGGAAGACTGGTTATGAAGGATAGTTTCCTGATCCTTGGGAATTAAATGGGAGGAACCCAAGTTGGTCTTCCCAGGTCTTCTTCCTGGTATCAATAAGTATAGGGAGCTTCCAATAAGAACATATAAAAAACCTCTTCTGCTTTTCCAAAGCCACATAACAGTAAGCAGAAGCAGGTTAAACAGGCGATTTCCTCCTTCTCATGTTCAGGCTTCAAATGCAGCGATGACACAGAGGAAATTCCAAGCAACAACAAAAATACTTCAGCATCCTTGAGCTTCATTAACACCTTGTTTGACAGGCAAAAAAAGAAAGCAAACTAATAGAGCTGGTTGATGAAGAGCTTTGTTTGCTTCAAAGGAGTTAACCAGTGTTCAAAAGGCAACTGAATTGAGTTGAATTGATTAAGGCCCTCAGGGGGAATTCAAGGTGGATGATTTCTTTTTTTTAACTCAACAGGAAAGTGGAGGGAATCCAGGCTGTCAAGGCAATCAAAGTCCTCTTCTTTCCAGGATCTTGAGGAACTTGCTCTGACAAGACTGGTTATGAAGGATAGTTTCCTGATCCTTGGGAATTAAATGGGAGGAACCCAAGTTGGTCTTCCCAGGTCTTCTTCCTGGTATCAATAAGTATAGGGAGCTTCCAATAAGAACATATAAAAAAAGCCTCAAGTTCTTCCTGGATTGAATAATCAGTAAAAGCAAAAAAAAAAAAACTGATGCATCATGTGATTTGTGGGATATCATTTTTAATGGCTCAAACATTCCTGAATGATGAGCAAATGAGGGAAACCTGAACATCATGATTAGCAGAAGAGAAAATCAGACTTCAGAATGTAATATGTGACTTGCAGTGGTAAAAGTTTAATAAAAAAATTCAAATTTCATCAAATTTGCGAGTCCATGGGCACAACAAGTTTTGGAACATGCTCTAAATAGGGTGATTCAAGGATTGCCACCCTCCACAAAACATGAATTCTGATCATATTATATTCCTGAACTGCTCATTCTGTGCAAAACCAAGGAATTCAACAGGGAGGAAATGGTGTGAAAGTCAAAGGCATGCATCTGCATCCCCCCTCAAAGGACTTCTTTTACTATGCCTATGAATGAATGAATGAACAGAAAACTTTATTTGCCGCTTTTCAGCGTTCACAAGGCACAACAAAGACTCCCGCATCCAAACCCCCTCCCCACCCAACTCAACTCCCCCCAAGACATTCAATCACTTCAAATCATGAAACAAAGCACAAAATCAGCGTTCACAAGGCACAACAAAGACTCCCGCATCCAAACCCCCCCCCCACCCAACTCAACTCCCCCCAAGACATTCAATCACTTCAAATCATGAAACAAAGCACAAACCAATGACAAAAACAGAAGAAAACACACTCCACAAAATAAAATAAAACTGGACATCCTACACATACATATATGCCTATGATGCATTCTAAACTGCAGTTAATGGCAAACAAGGATGGTCACCTTCCTCAATGAATCCTGATCATATTACAGAGATAAATACTGTAAATATGCAAGCTTTATTTGTAGCTTTTCTGCATTCACAAAGGTTAATAAATTGTTTTCCACATCCATGCAATCATTCAAAACCCTTTTTCTCCACATTCATATGTGTACAGATGGACACTATACAATTTGTCTACAATGAATTTCTTTGAGTAACAACTTTTTATTTGGTCCTGTAGAGTTCTCTCCCCATGTTACACAGTTTCTCTTCAACAAATTTCTCTGAATAGCAAATCTGGTCCCTTGAGTTTCATTGCAGATGAGAGAGTTCAACTGTATTCAATTCATACTTTATCCCTCAACTGCTCAATTCTGAGCCAAACCAAGGACTGAAACAGGGAGGAAATGGTGTAAAAACAAACAAAAAAAGTCAAAAGGCATGATGCATCCTCATCCCTCCCACAAAGGGCTTCCTTATTATGGCTATGGCGCATCCAGAGCCGCAGCTAATGACACCCGAGTGGTTTCGCTTTGGCCAAGGCCTTGGGAAGTCGTTCAAGGAAAGGCACATCATGGGCTCTTGTTGTTGGTGAAGGGTGGAAATATCTCAGACATCCCCTCTTTTTCTGACCAGCCCATTACATCGGAATGCGCGACGAATGGGGCAGGAAATTGGGCATCAAGTATTGCATCGCATCGGGACGCCAACTGGGGGCAGAGCGAAAAGATTCTGATTCCTTCCTGTCCACACCAATACTCCCCCCCCCCTTAGTACTATTAACAGTACTTTTTTTCATGCCTAGATAGAGATTAAAAAAACAAACCCCTCTCTGCGGACATCAATGGGGGATATTTCGGCAAAGATGAAGAACGCAACCCTGCTCTCACAAAGGGAACAGATGAGCCCTGAGACGACGACCCTTTTTCAGTACCAGAATGAAGTATATATATATATACACAGATAAGCGATGCCTCTTTTGAATCTGCGCATATATTGCCAACGAATATAACTGCTTGGTTTGAATAATGCATCGGGATTTTAACATGCGGGTTTACCCTCATAACTCAGGAGAAATAGGAGGCGAAAAGGAGGGGGGTTTTGACTCGGGTCCGTTGGGTGGCTCAGATTCAAGTTCAAGCGATTTATCTCGTGGCTTGAAATGAGAAAAGGCGAAGCAGAGGATGAGAATGATTCAAACTGCATATCCCATCAGCTATTTTTGTCCAGAGGGGAACCCAATTGCAAGTGGGTGAACGATTTTCAAGCACTCCTTTTTATTTTGGAGTTCTTGGAATCAGCAATGATGACGAGTGCGATGAACCTTTAGAATAATAAAGAGCCACGTCGATGGAAGAAATGGGAAACGGTGGAATTTTCGTTTTTGGAAAAATAACCCTCCATGGAAGAAAAAAAAACTTTTCTCACAGCACTTGCAAAAAAAAAGCGGCTTAAATTGCTATTTTTTCAGAGTTGTCTGTTTTCGTAAAATGAACACGTTCCTTCGGGATCAAAGCAAATTTTTATGCATTGGCATTAAAATGTTGCCGAATGAAGCTCAATCATCGACCTTAAAATTCCTCAAAGGAATCTTGAAACTATTTTTTATACACCAAAATATTTAAATACTCTTCATTCCATGTCGAGCTAAAAAAACACAGGAATTTTCGTTTCTTGGAAAAATTACCCTCCATGGAAGAAAAAAAAACTTTTCTCACCGCACTTGCCAAAAAACGGCTGAAATTGCTATTTTTTCAGAGTTGGCTGTTTTTGTAAAATGAACACATTCCTTCGGGATCAGAGCAATTATGCATTGGCATTAAAATGTTGCCAAATGAAGCTCAATCATCGACCATAAAATTCCTCAAAGGAATCTTGAAACTATCTTTTATGCACCAAAATATTTAAATACTCTTCATTCCATGTTGAGCTAAAAAAAAAAACACAGTCACGGATAATTTTTTGTGATTCCAAATATAGTCAAAAAACAAACTTTCATGAATTATTTAATGCAATATTTTCATTCAAATACTCAAGCTTAAGTCTGAAAGTTCTTTGCTAAGCAATATGAGCTTCATATTCAGTGAAACAGCTCTGTGATAAGATAGAGCTTCACATATACCAAACTTCTCTCATATTGAAATATGCTTTTCTGGTGACTCCAGATTCAGTGTAATAACATTTAAAGACCCATCTTCAACTTGCAATAAATCAAAAATTCTGCCTTTTTTATCATTTCATCTCCATATATTTGTACTAGAGGAAGCTAAGATTCATAGGCAGTAGTTCAGTACATATGTAATGAAGTTCCTAGTTTAAAGTCATCAAGAAAGCTATTGGACATATTTTTTTACACTGGCTCTATGACAATGCAGCTTGAAAGACTGGTGATTTCTACAGAGGCGCAGAGACATTGTGCTGATTCCAGATTTTGTTTTGGTGAATTCCTGCAATTATTTTTTTGCAACAGAAGAAGATAATACTTGATTATTCTCTGTCTTATTCAATTTTTCACCAGCTGAAATATATACTGTATGTTGGATCAGATTTCCCCAGCCCATGGCCTGTGGGCCAATAGGTCCACAGAAGCTTTTTTTTTGGCAGTCCACAGGAATTTCCTTCAGCAGAATAAATTTATCAAAATTAGCATTGGAGTATGATATCTTCATCTGAATTTTGGAAAGACAATGGCAGTAGAAATCATCTGATGCAAATAAAAGTTTGCTTTCCCCCCAAAAAAATCTTCTGAGAACTTCTCAAACACTGAAATAAATTATTCAAATTTTTCATTCTGAGAAATCTTTCTTGAAGCCCACCTTTTGAATTTGTTGATGACATTCAATTATAGCTGCTTCAATGGTTCTTTGCTTAATTCTTGCAAATATGCAGAAACTTTTTAAATACCTGCCATGAAGTCATTGAAGAAAAATTTTATTTTGCTCCAAACATTTTATAGGATGTTATCCAGGAAATATTTGGGTTTGTTTCCAAGACCTATTTTTAAATTGCACCTTACTTCAAGGAAGCAAACAAGGTTCTCTCCTTGCAGCTGTTCCCCTTGTTTTGAAATCTCTCTTCACACATCACCCCTGGTTAAACAGCGTGATGCGCTTTTGTCCTCTTCAACTAATAAAACTCCCCCTCACTCCTGACAGTGACAAATGTTATCCNTTTGACTCGGGTCCGTTGGGTGGCTCAGATTCAAGTTCAAGCGATTTATCTCGTGGCTTGAAATGAGAAAAGGCGAAGCAGAGGATGAGAATGATTCAAACTGCATATCCCATCAGCTATTTTTGTCCAGAGGGGAACCCAATTGCAAGTGGGTGAACGATTTTCAAGCACTCCTTTTTATTTTGGAGTTCTTGGAATCAGCAATGATGACGAGTGCGATGAACCTTTAGAATAATAAAGAGCCACGTCGATGGAAGAAATGGGAAACGGTGGAATTTTCGTTTTTGGAAAAATAACCCTCCATGGAAGAAAAAAAAACTTTTATCACAGCACTTTCAAAAAAGAAGCGGCTTAAATTTTTATTTTTTCAGAGTTGGCTGTTTTTGTAAAATGAACACATTCCTTCGGGATCAGAGCAAATTTTTATGCATTGGCATTAAAATTTTGCCAAATGAAGCTCAATCATCGACCTTAAAATTCCTCAAAGGAATCTTGAAACTATCTTTTATGCGCCAAAATATTTAAATACTCTTCATTCCATGTTGAGCTAAAAAAAACATAGTCACAGATAATTTGTTTGGATTCCAAATCCAGTCAAAAGACAAACTTTCATGAATTATTCAATGCAATATTTTCATTCAAATACTCAAGCTTAAGTCTGAAAGTTCTTCGCTATAAGCAGCATGAGCTTCATATTCAGTGAAACAGCTCTGTGATAAGATAGAGCGTCACATATACCAAACCTTTCTTGAACTGAAGGATGCTTTCTTGGTGACTCCATATCCAGTGTAATAACATTTAAAGACCCATCTTCAACTTGCAAGAAATTAAAAATTCTGCCTTTTTGTATTATTTCATTTCCATATATTTGTATTATAGAGGAAGCCAAGATTACATAGTCAGTAGAACAGTACATATGTAAATGAAGTTCCTAGTTTAAAGTCATTAAGAAAGCTAGCAGACATATTTTTTTACATTGGCTCTATGACAATACAGCTTGAAAGACTGGTGATTTCAACAGAGGCGCAGATGAGACATTGTGCTGATTCCAGATTTTGTTTTGGTGAATTCCTCCAATTATTTTTTTGCAACAGAAGAAGATAATACTTGATAACTCTTTGTCTTATTTAATTTTTTTGCCAGCTGAAATATATACTTTATGTTGGATCATATTTCCCCAGCCCATGGCCTGTGGACCAATAGGTCCACAGAAGCTTTTTTTTTTGGCAGTCCACAGGAATTTCCTTCAGCAGAATAAATTTATCAAAATTAGCATTAGAGTATGTTATCTTTATCTGAAGTTTGGAAAGACAATGGCAGTAGAAATCATCTGATGCAAATAAAAGTTTGCTTTCCCCCAAAAAAATCTTCTGAGAACTTCTCAAACACTGAAATAAATTATTCAAATTTTTCATTCTGAGAAATCTTTCTTGAAGCCCACCTTTTGAATTTGTTGATGACATTCAATTATAGCTGCTTCAATGGTTCTTTGCTTAATTCTTGCAAATATGCAGAAACTTTTTAAATACCTGCCATGAAGTCATTGAAGAAAAATTTTATTTTGCTCCGAACATTTTATAGGATGTTATCTAGGAAATATTTGGGTTTGTTTCCAAGACCTATTTTTAAATTGCACCTTACTTCAAGGAAGCAAACAAGGTTCTCTCCTTGCAGCTGTTCCCCTTGTTTTGAAATCTCTCTTCACACATCACCCCTGGTTAAACAGCGTGATGCGCTTTTGTCCTCTTCAACTAATAAAACTCCCCCTCACTCCTGACAGTGACAAATGTTATCCTTGCACATATCTGCGCTGCCACACCTCTGAAATACAAATTTCAGAGGTATATACTTTATACAATGAATTTGCATATGTATATTGTGTTGTGTATCATGTTCCAGATATTTTGCTTCATGAGGTCCACGCACTCATGAATAATATATGAAATACCTTGTTGATGACCTGTATATGAACAGCATATATATTGCTGAGGAACAATATTTTCCTCAGATTTAATCCTGTGTTGACCTTGGTTACTTCTCAGAGAACCTTGTGTACATTTAACAAGATTCTCTTAAAACTTGTCTGTTTTTGTTGTATTTGTCTTTGAACAAATTTGGTTGTGAATAAAAATATCTTTTATATATAATATTCAAAATTTGTTTTATTTAAGAATCAGACAACAAGGACTTTGCCAGTCTGCAAAACAATTTTCTAGGAATTTGCCAGTCCACAAAAAAAAGCGTTATGGAAATGTGTAGGTCTACTGGCCCAAAAAGGTTGGGAACATTGCTCTATAGATTTTGAATTACATTGCTGATCAGAATTTTTTTCAACAAGACTTTGTGGTGGCTCTAGAACCTACCTTTTTAAAAATGAATTTCACCCACCCATTCCTTGCTCCCATCAGCAGAAGAAGAAATTCCCCTCCTTTCCCTTATTATTCCATTGCCTCAATCCCCTTGCGCATCTGAACTTCTAATTTCCTTCCAGCACCCTTCGCACTGACTCGACTCTCAAGGCCGTGCCATGAATCTTGGCAAATAGTTTCTACCTTTTTCATCCTTTTCCCATGACTGAAGAGAGAGAGAGAGAAAAAAGGGGGAACGATTTCCTCTTTCCCCCCTTCAATCAGGGATTATTTCAGGCCCCTTTCTTTTTTCCATCCGGAAAAGAAAGAGATAAAAAGCCGCTCAGAGTTAATTGGAAATAAAAAGAGGTTCCCTCCAATTATTCCCCGGCACGCGATCTCTCCTTCTCGAAACTTTGGAGTTTTTCAGTTTTTAAGGTTCCTCTTGAAATATAAAAGGCATATTTTTCTTTTTATTCTTTATTTATTTATTTTTTTGAAATTCACTAAGGATGAGAAGCGTGAACATTTTGTGGAAAGGAAACAGATACGCAATGAGCATGACATTCACTACTGGGGGAAATAAAATACAAAATCGTTTCCGCTGGAGGCAAAAAACAAAACAAAAACAAAAAAAACTTCGGGGTCGTGACAGTCGCATTCACGCACATTTCATTAAAAATTATAACCCTCCCTGGGGCATGGAGTGCAAAAGGAATAATCTTTTTCCTGGGTTTCATTCAGTTGAAAATTGTGTAAAAGTAAGAGGGTCGGTTCGAAAGTTTTCCCAATTTTATTTTTCCTTCGCTCGTTGAATTGAATAGATCAGAATTTTTAATTGCAAAAATATTCATATGATTTTAGAGATATCATCATCCAGGCTAATGACCAGGTTTTTTTTTCGCCTGGGAACAGAGCACAAACTCTATCAAATACAGCATTAAAAAGTGTTACCATTGAATGGAAACAATCAGAAATATTTTGTAAAAAATCTCCAGAATGGTATCTTCATAAGTAATCCGAAAGTTATTCAAAATTCTAGCAGAATTTTGTGCCAATTAACCTTTGATGTCACTGCCAGGATACATTTTCAGGAATTTTCGCACCAGACTTTTTAAATAAAAAAAAATTGCACAGGCAAATTCAGCTGAGTTGGGAAATATCTGTATTTTTCATCTGTGAAAAAAAAAAAAAAACGTTTTAGGAGAGCCAAAAAGAAGCTTCCTGAAGCATACAAATAACTTAAGGGGTCTGCTTGACTTTGCCAAATTTTTTTAAACTGGCTTAACCAAATATTTCCCAGTTTAAGCCAACTTGTCTATGGTGCTGTTCCTGTGAACTCTGGTCGAACCAAAATGCATTCATTCCTTGTTTCAAATTGAAATTCATCTGCCAAGCATGAATATTTTTTGAAATAGCGGCCACATGTTAATTTCATTGAATGCTTCAAGAATTCTCACACACTCTTTCAAGTATTTTATATAGCAATTATAATTTATTTTCTGCTCACAGCAATGTTTGAGAGGCAAAAATATTTTGCCTTCAATGCAAAGTTTATGTCAGAGCCAATCAGTGAGAAAAAGTTGTCAAACTCAAGGTTGCAAAACCAGAAAATCGTCATCAAATGAAGTCAGACTTATTTCAATTCATACCCTCACCCGCAGTTAATCGCTTGATTCCGTTTAAAATAATCTGGATTTTCGAAAAAAAAGAGCTCATTTCAAGTTCCTGACGAAACTTTAGAAATTTCCCCGGACTTTATCTCAACAGAAAATAAATAAACAAAAAGAATTGAGAAGGGGGGAAATTAAGGTAGCGAGGAAAGCGTGACGCTGAAATGAGCTCCCGAGCTCCGCGTCCGATGACACGGGACAATTCTCACGGCTTTTTTTCTTCGCCGTCTAATTTGTTTCTTTTCGCACTCTTTCATTCGTGTGGAATGTGCTCAAATTCCCTTTTTTTCTTTCTTGGCCTCTGTTGAATTTTTTTTTTCAGGGTTAAAATATTTGAGGAAGGCTAGAATTATTACTGGAAAGCGTCCACGCCGTGGCTTCTCACGCTGACCCTTTCGCTTGCTTCAAGTAAAATAAAAATAATAAAAAAACGTAGAAAATAATTTTAGTCAAAAATATAATAATTTTCACGTTTGAAAATAAATCTACTACCTAATGCAATGATTTCCTTCAGGATCAATAATTTTTCGCGAAGAATCCATTCTGGTGCGTAATTTTGATCTTACGAACATTAAACTAATTTGTATCACATTTTTCGCATTAATAAAAAAAATTAATCACTTCGATGGAGGAGCTTATTTCCGAAAAATATAAATTTCAGAAGAAATTTCAATCCTGTTTTTGATGCATCTGATTTTTTGCGCAAAGTTTGCATTTTAATAGAAGCAGAGTAGAGATGATGTGTCATAGTTATTATTTATTTGATTCGAAAGGGTTTTGGAGAGAAATGTCCTGGTTTCGCGGGTCTTTGCATGATTTCAATCAAAAACAACAAGTTTAAAAAAAATGTAAGTGACATCTTTTCAGTTCGCGTCAGTTGAGAAAGCAACAAATGACTTCCAATTGATGCAAGGATTTTCTTTTAAAAAATTTTCAACCGCAAATTTATTCCTCAAGGCAGCGACCAAAAAAAAAAAATTTGGAAGACACCCATGGTTCATTTCAATCAGATAAAAACACCCATTGATATTTCTTGGTCAGTACTCATGCAGTAAGTACTTGAGAACGTATACTACAGTGCAGTTGGACCTTGATCACTTGACCTCCACATCATTGAAAACCTCCGTATTTACAAATTTCTGTTTGGTTCTCGTCTGGATTCCTTAAAGAAAAATGGCTTGCAAATTTGGGATTGGATAAAATTTCCTTTCCATGTAGAGAGACAAAGCTTGGTATCGAAAGCCAAGCCACCCAAGCATGGGACAATACACATATTTTTTTTCTCGGCGGTCTTAATTAAAATTAATGTACTTCAATTATAAAAATTTATAAAAAAGACTGCACACTTGATGCCATGAGCAAGCAAAGGAATTAATTGTAGACAATACAGCGACAGACGATACAATAACAAGTATTGCCGACCCTCATCTACGTAGACTAATAAATAAATAACTATAATAATCGCAACCGGAAATCCCTTCTGGATTTCCCAATTGCGCAATTTGAACTGATCCTCCATTTTCTCTTCGCCCCATTTTGCACAGTCTGTTTGTTCGTCTTGCTGCGTGTGCATCGGTTGCCTTGTTTTTCAAAGTGTGAAATTTATTGTTGTCCAAATTATCTCTTGCGTTTTATTGCTTCTCTGAAATATATTTATCATTTTCTCTCTTTGGGATTCTACCCAGAATCCCCTGCCCTGTTCCCGGGCGGATTGTGTTTCCAATTCATTGAATTCATCGATTTTCTGTCTCATCTTTTACTCTAAATTTCTTTGTGATTGATCTTAGTTCACAGGAATATCCTCTGTCATACACACCCTCAGAATAACAACAATTACCCCCCAGGAGGGGGAACCGGACACAGGAACTGCGGCGCCATGGCATGTCACGGAAGAACCTGCTCCCGTCAATACGCATTTAGGCGGGAGGAACCCGAGGTTTAAACGGAGTCGGGATGGGAAAAAAAAGTAAATATTCCGCCGTGGGCAGAAAACAACGGGAAAACGGAATCTCATTAAGTCAGAATCTGCTCCAGATTTGCTCTGATATGTTTCTAAAGAGGAGAGAAATTTTCAAAAAGAAGAGGGAAAAATTAATGTCGTCCCGCGTTGTTTAAACGCGCCGGCTTCCCGTCGCCGTTGCGCGTCCCATTTCTCCACTCCATTTAACTCGATACATGAGCAAGGAAGTAAAGTATACTCAACATTTCCAAGACGTTCATTTACATTTCATCTTTTCTTTTCAAGAAGAAAAAAATAAGAGTAATAAGAAGACATAATATGAAAATTTGAATAAAAATCAGTTGCTCTCTTTTTTCAAGGAAAACAAAAAAATATCTTCACTCCGCCCTTTGGGAGTTGAAGTTAGTTGAATTTTGCAAAAGGTTTTGCTCAAGGACTTAGAAATTCTAAAACCTTTTCCCAACATGACTCAGACTTGCTTCATGCTTTCAAGCATGAATCAGAGGACATTAAAATTTTTTCAACAAAAACACTCACAAAACTAATTGTTTCTGAAACCTGAACAAACTTAAACAGCTGAGATCAGACTTGGAAATGTGAAATAAAAAAATGACAATTTGAAGTTCAAACATTTTCTGCTTCACTCTCAAAGCCCTCCTCCACAGCATTATACGCAGCAGAAATCAACAGGTAGTACAGAAAAAAGTTACAATTTACAGAAACTTATCGTAACTGAGCTGGGTTGGGTAAATAGATACTGAAGATTAAGAATGTGAAATTGGCGATAAGAAAATCGACAAATATAGCATAATTCAGCAGAAAAGTTGCATCATAACAAAATTTGCTTACAAACAAAGTCATATTTGTTGGTTCCTTACAGAATCCTGCTTCAGTTTCTTTACATAAAAAAATGGAATTAGAAAAATGCTGGTTTACTGGCCCCAAAAGCTTTGTTGTAAGAAAATTTTACTGCAGTGCATGAGAATAATTATGTTTTTCTCAAATTCACCTCCACAATGTTTTTTCCTTAACCTTTGAAAAACTAATCAGAATTTGAATAAAATGAAAGTCATGGAAATTTGAATTAATTTGAATAAAATTAAAGTCCTGGAAATTTGAATTTATTTGAATAAAATGAAAGTCCTGGAAATTTGAATGAATTTGAATAAAATGAAAATGACTTCAAACCCTCATTGAAATCGCTTCACGCCACAAATTTGGCGGAGTCGCAAAGTTAAAAAAAGCGAAGTCCCAGATATGAGAGGAATACTTGAATCTGAGGGCCCATAACTAAACAGGTGTTCAATAACATGCCGAACACTGGATTGTTAACAGAGATCGTTTACAAAGAAATGGGAGCAACTTGATTCCGGGCGGTTGAAAACAAGCCCCCTGGGCCTGGAAATAAAAATTCCAATACCTGAATATATGTATCATAAGAAAATAAAACTTCGACCCAAGTTGATGCTGGTCGAATATGCAACTGATGTTGGAAAAAACTTCGGCATGCCGACAATTCGGCGCCAGATTAATTTTAAAGGATAGTCTTTCCCGAAAATATCTAACAGCTTCTGCTGGAGCCTGGGAACCGAACCCGAGTTCGATTCCCAGGCCCAGCAAGGACATCTTCTCAATGAGCAAGATCAAGCAAATGACCCCACTCTTCTGCAGACAGTGATTGTAGCTCCAAAGCCCGCTTGCGTAAAGTAGAAGGTAGATCGAGAGAAATTCTGGACGTATCCAAAATTTGAGGCTCCAGAGGCCCGACAGCAGTTTCTCCATTGTCCAAAGACAACATTTCCACCTCTGTAATAAGATGAAATATATAGCAGACGAATGGAGGATAAAGAAAGTAATCTCAAGCAGAAAAGAGGAACGAAGATAGCAAGTCAAAACGTGTCAAGAAAAAGGGAACACAATACCTCGAGCTAAAATTAATTAAAATGTTTTTCGCTAAAAAAAAAAAAAAAAAAAAAGAAACTGACCATTGTCATTGACGTTTTGAGTATCCCGCTCCTTGTCAGATGCCACAGTCGAAGTACAGGAATCCGAAGTATCCTCGTCAATAACTGTAAAATTTGAATAGGAAGGTTATTCTTTCTCAAATACAATACTCAGTGACTGAATACCATGATCAATCAATAGTAAAACTTACCCAAAGGATCGTCAAATTGATATTCGTTGTCAGCCAATCCGGTGGAAGAAGATGAAGCCATGTCCGTCGAGAGAAATTCTGGATGTATCCAAAATTTGAGGCTCCAGAGGCCCGACAGCAGTTTCTCCATTGTCTAAAGACAACATTTCCACCTCTGTAATAAGATGAAATATATAGCAAACGAATGGAGGATAAAGAAAGTAATCTCAAGCAGAAAAGAGGAATGAAGATAACAAGTCAAAACGTGTCAAGAAAAAGGGAACACAATATCTCGAGCTAAAATTAATTAAAATGCTTTTTGCTAAAAAACAAAAAGAAACTGACCATTATCATTGACGTTTTGAGTATCCCGCTCCTTGTCAGATGCCACAGTCGAAGTACAGGAATCCGAAGTATCCTCGTCAATAACTGTAACATTTGAATAGGAAGGTTATTCTTTCTCCAACACAATACTCAGTGACTGAATACCGTGATCAATCAATAGTAAAACTTACCCAAAGGATCGTCGAATTGATGTTCGTTGTCAGCCAATGCGGTGGAAGAAGATGAAGCCATGTCCGTCGATCTAACGCTGATAAAATTTTCTCACTGATGAGCACACTGATATCGAGAAGTCAACGTGAAAATCTCCTGAAAATTATCCAATCCAAAAAATCAAAGAAAAAGAGACTAAGCATTAAAATCAAAACGAACCAAGCGAAACAAGAATTGTTGGCCAAATCGGCAAAAAAGGAAGGACCGGCAAGTCCCGACAAAACTGCGCATGCGAAATAACTCTTCTAAAAATTCTAAAAAGAAGGACCGGCAAGTCCCGACAAAACTGCACAATCGAATCTTGAAAAAAATCACTGAAACTATTGAAATCGAAAGGGATCACTAAGATTGGCACTAAAAAACGAACCAAACTGGAAAAAAGGCCTGTACCTGTGATCTCGAAAGTGGACCTGGTATGTCCGCGTAAACTACCTATCCAAAGAGTCAGCCAATTTATGGCAAATAGACTAGCTTAAGGCTGCGCAGCTTCAGCTAGCTATTATACACAATGAAATACTGGCAAGAGCGGACCTGCAAGTCCCCGTAAACTGCAAGAAAAGAGGACCGGCAAGTCCCCACAAAACTGCTTATGCGGACCTGCATGTCCCATTAACAAAACTGCTTACGCGGACCTGCATGTCCCATTGACAAAACTGCACCAAACTCTTAGATTGAAAACTTAAACGGAAATTCGAAAGCAAAACGCAAAACCGAAAAGCACTCTTAGATTGAAAACTTAAACGGAAATTCGAAAGCAAAACGCAAAACCGAAAAGCACTCTTAGATTGAAAACTTAAACGGAAATTCGAAAGTAAAACGTTGCTGACAAAAGGCACGAAAACTTGATCTCGGAACAAAACGCAAATTTTGTAAGCTAAAACGCAGAGTCAAAACTTATCTTCACTTGATCTCGAAACAACACGCAAATTCGTAAGCAAACGCTTTTCGAAGTCACTTGCAAGATTTTCGACCTAGACGGGACTGGCCATCCCTGACAGAGAGAAAAATCTAAAAGAAAGGAATAACTGCTGAAAACCATCTTCCAACTTAAGGAAACTCTAAAAGGGAGGACAACCGGAACCGGACACTTGGCAAACTTGTCGAACACTGACGCAAAAACAGCACAGCCAAAGGACTATATACGGTGGCTCCCTCTGACTCAACCCTCAACAAATCGGCACCCAGACTGAGTCAAACCGATGAGTCAAGAATCGTCAGCGAGAGCCAGCAAAACAAGACCATTAACGTCGAACTTTCTGGAAACTTCGCGAAACGACAGCCCTTCTTAATACCCTCAACAAATCGGCACCCAGACTGAGTCAAACCGATGAGTCAAGAATCGTCAGCGAGAGCCAGCAAAACAAGACCATTAACGTCGAACTTTCTGGAAACTTCGCGAAACGACAGCCCTTCTTAGTGCACTTCGAGATGTTTTCGCGATAATGTGTCAGCAAATTGCCTTGGTTCTAACTGCCTCTCGTAAAATCCTGCCCTATTTATCCTCGTTTTTTCTACCGCTTTCACTTCTCGAAACGACCTCTCTGAGCTGTTTCAATAAGTAAAAGGGGGGGTTTATGTTGGAAAAAACTTCGGCATGCCGACAATTCGGCGCCAGATACCCTCAACAAATCGGCACCCAGACTGAGTCAAACCGATGAGTCAAGAATCGTCAGCGAGAGCCAGCAAAACAAGACCATTAACGTCGAACTTTCTGGAAACTTCGCGAAACGACAGCCCTTCTTAATTGCACTTCGAGATGTTTTCGCGATCATGTGTCAGCAAATTGCCTCAGTTCTAACTGCCTCTCGTAAAATCCTACCCTATTTATCCTCGTTTTTTCTGCCGCTTTCACTTCTCGAAACGACCTCTCTGAGCTGTTTCAATAAGTAAAAGGGGGGGTTTATGTTGGAAAAAACTTCGGCATGCCGACAATTCGGCGCCAGATTAATTTTAAAAGGATAGTCTTTCCCGAAAATATCTAACAGCTTCTGCTGGAGCCTGGGAACCGAACCCGAGTTCGATTCCCAGGCCCAGCAAGGACATCTTCTCAATGGATTTCTTAATCCGCGTCCTTCAGCAACTCTTTTCCTGTTTCCCAAATTCAGCATGATTTTCATCACTCGCATTCGAATTGTGAACCTGAGCAGATCTCCGAGCAGAGAAGCTTTTTCGTCTCGCAGAAACTCCGAATTCCGAAATTCTGACCAAGTGTTTATCATCAAACGAAATATAACTAATTCAAAACTCGGACTTTGTCCCAGCTGATTTACTTAGCTCATATTTATACATTCGACTCTTCACTCTCGCGAAAAGAACTTTAATTCTTACCTTCAAATTCAATTGCTTCTTCTCCTAAATTCCTCATCCATTCCATATCACATTTTCAGCTTTGTGAGTTTGTCTGTTTGACATATCTTTTTCTCACATACACTGGATTTGAAAATAAGGTGAAATTATCCGGTGGTGAAATTTGCATGTATATCGCTCAAGAAATCCTCCTAAAGAAAATGTGGAAGCATTCACAGTGACCCGTATTTTGATTCGTACTCATCTGCGAAGAAAGTCGAATTTTCCAGGGATTCTTTTCATTCGAATTGTGAACCTGAGCAGATCTCCGAGCAGAGAAGCTTTTTCGTCTCGCAGAAACTCCGAATTCCGAAATTCTGACCAAGTGTTTATCATCAAACGAAATATAACTAATTCAAAACTCGGACTCTGTCCCAGCTGATTTACTTGGCTCATATTTATATATTCGACTCGTCACTCTCGCGAAAAGAACTTTAATTCTTACCTTCAAATTCAATTGCTTCTTCTCCTAAATTTTTCATCCATTCCATATCATATTTTCAGCTTTGTGAGTTTGTCTGTTTGACATATCTTTTTCTCACATGCATGGTGCAGAACAGCACATGAAAGGGCACAGCATCACAGCAGTTCCTGGGGGACGGTGTAGCAGGACATGTGTTTAACTACTGGGGAAGAACAGCTGGAAGTCAAGTAAATTAGATTATCAGAATGATGATGGAATCTCATTACAGTGAATATCTTTGAATGTTTCAGCAAAAACGTTGTTATACAGTGAAATCTGTCACAACATAGCTGTAACCTGGAAAAATGCTTCATTATGCAGATGAACTCTCTCTATGCAACAAAATTCAAAGGACCAGAAAAAAAATTTGTTGTAGAGAGCGCATTTGTAACAGTTGGAGAGAACCCTGTGGTACAAGAAAAAAAATCTTGTACAGAGAAAATGACCAAATTTTTGTACAGAGTTCACCTGTAATCATAAATTTGTAATAACCCCAGTTGAATAACATTGAGGCTAATATGGGTTAGGATCTGAAATCCCAATTTGTTATAGGCAAAAATTCATTGTCATGAGATTCTATTCACTCCATGCCCACAAGAATGCTCATTTGTCATTGATCTAATGCCCATTCATTCAGCCCCAATTTTTTTCTTTTTGTCCAAATGTGAACATTTTGAGGAAAATTTTGGAGTTTTCCAAAACAGTATCACAAATTTTCACTGGAGAAGTTCTTCCAGTGAAATTAAAATTTAACTTCAAAAGCATTTCTCAGACCATAATTCAATTTTTTTTAAACTGGAATTGTAAAGTTAATTGTACAGTATTCATATTCTTTCTTTTTCTCAACAGCATGTAACACTTTTTTCAATTAGGAAATGTTGATTGAAACTGTAGAAAATAACTGAATTTGGTTCATTTTTTGTTCTGAATCCAAGGTAATTTGGGTGTATTTTTAGCATTACTTCTGTGACCAATCTGACAGGCACTTATGAAAGGAATACTGTACATCATACCAAAGGATTAAAAGGGGTTACATTCAAGTTAGGACACAGTACCAGGCTTCAGCAGAGGCTGAAAGTCAAGGGAATACAGTACTGTTTTCCTCATTTTAATATTAATACAGCTTCCAAATACATCTACATTTTCATGCATACACTTTGTCTACACTACTAAATCATTTATGAACACAACATGCTCATCATAAGAATGGAAAATTCAATACAAAAAAAACCCCGATGATATTTCTTCAAAGAATCAGCCTATTTTCCATTGTTCTTGGTGATTTTGAGTCTGCGACATAGAGTGACCTCTGGTGTGCGACACCGGCACCTACCAGGGACGCCCACGCGAAATTAGTTTGCCGAAGCCCGGGCGACGCTGCGAACTAATAACTTCGTTTCCGCGACGTTCATCAAAAACCACAGAGCTTCAGCAGACCAACACAACAGAACCAACACCGCCGAGTGTAGGGAATAAAGAAGAGAATAAGAACAAGAAGGCTGGGGGAAAAATTACTCCTTTCATTCAATGTATAGTCTATGCAGTATGCATGCCTCCTTCTTATTCTCACTTCTCTCATCTATTCCACGCGTCAATGTCCACAAACCTTCCGTGTCGATCGCAAAGCGTTACACAAGCAAAAGGCAGAATAACGGCGGGGGGGACGAAGAACTCTTATTCCAGGTTTCCATTTTCCAAGTGCTGGGTATTTTATGCGTGCCGGGAGAAGGAAAAAAACTCCCGGACGTTCAATTCAGAACTTCATTCGGGCTTTTTGAAATCTAGAAGACAGAACTTAGTTGTAAATACGGTAGACGTATCTCTGTAGCCCGCTAAAACTGGGGGTCAGTCAAAAACAACTATAGGATCATATTAATCAAGGATCCATTTACAACCGGGCCCTGTGGCGCAATGGATAACGCGTCTGACTACGGATCAGAAGATTCCAGGTTCGAATCCTGGCAGGGTCGACATATTTTTCCCTTCTTCAGCTTCGAAGGACATGATTGCTATAACTGGATTTCATGACTGTTTCGTGTTCGTCGAGTATAAGAACGTTTTCAGAGTATTTTTAACATAGCGCAAGAACTGGAACTGAGTATGAGAAAATATAAATCCCCTTTTAATGATGATTGGTGGTAGTAATTATGTAGTAACATGTCCAAAGGCTCTTTCCCGTAATAAAAGGAATGCCATTCAAACGTTTTTCTGCCTGTCATCGTTTCGTGCGACAGGTGCCAACAGCAATTCCAAGTCCCAAAAAGAATCCAATTGCTGCTGACGCAGCAACAGCAGCGGTCAGACAGAGACACATATGACCATCAGCATGAGCCTGTCTCCTTTCAGGACAGTTCAGCAGTCAGCACTGATAAAAGGTGTGAAAAAAACTATTCAGGTGTCATCAGCACTTATATGAGTACAATATTGAATTGACGCTTATACATTTTCAAACTTTCTTTTGCCAAGGTTGTGCTGGGCACCATGTTGCATACCAGTAGTAGTGTATCAAGTGTTTGAACAAACTTTGGAATAATCGTTAAATTATTAAATAAAAAACATTTCTTTGCTGAAGGCTTGAAATGTTTCAGCCCAATTGCCTATTGCCTCTGCGTCATCATATGTGAAACAAGAGTCCTGCAATAATGAAAATGTACAGTACAGTGGCCCCCTGCCTAACAGACCTCCCGTGTAAGGGATTTTTGCCAAAACTGGGAACCGAACCCGAGTTCGAGTCCCAGGCCCAGCAAGGACATCTTCTCAATGGATTTCTTAATCCGCGTCCTTCAGCAACTCTTTTCCTGTTTCCAAATTCAGCATGATTTTCATCACTCGCATTCGAATTGTGAACCTGAGCAGATCTCCGAGCAGAGAAGCTTTTTCGTCTCGCAGAAACTCCGAATTCCGAAATTCTGACCAAGTGTTCATCATCCAACGAAATATAACTCATTCAAAACTCGGACTTTGTCCCAGCTGATTTACTTAGCTCATATTTATACATTCGACTCTTCACTCTCGCGAAAAGAACTTTAATTCGTACTTTCAAATTCAATTGCTTCTTTTCCCAAATTCCTCATCCATTCCATATCACATTTTCAGCTTTGTGAGTTTGTCTGTTTGACATATCTTTTTCTCACATATACAGTGCACATAGTACAGTACTGTATATATTGTAAATATGACTTTGTGATGTTTGAATTCTCTTATTCTGCAGCCAATAATACATTCCCCTGGGTGGAGTGTTTTGAAAGTTGACTTCCTGGACATGGATGCACAAAAGACAACAGAGCCAGTTCTGTACATAGAACTAACAATGGCCAGAACTTCTTCAAGGGCAAAACAAACATTTGTCATCCCAAGTTTATGTGAGC